>JABFOV010001654.1:0-23790 GCA_022817685.1 Aradophagus sp. ZL-2020
AGTATGAAGTTCATGACTGATGATATTAATGGCATTAATGAAACGATTGTTAGCACTATTGTTTTTCATGAATATGCCGGATTACGAGAAGTAGTTAGCTCTCATGGGCATGAAGACGTGTATCAGTGGTAGCGTGGGCACGGAGATATGTATAAGAGATAGGTTTTGCGTTTGACAAATTTAAAAATTAGTTTTTATACTTGATGTTTTTTGCACTAAATTGAATTAAATTGAAACAAATCATTCCCATTCAATATAATTGATAATATTATATTATTAATTAATAATTATTATTGTAATATTTTCTAGAATGAATATAAAAATAATCATTTAGAATTGACGGAGGACTTTATGTATAGTTGAATAAAGTTTATAGATTTCTGAAGAATGGTTTTGTGTTAAAACAATTGAAAAATAAAATTTCACTTTTTTACACAACCTAAACGGACGATTCACAATTGAAAGTTATAAATGTAATGTAGCAATCACTCAGGTTTACTGTACAAGAATTGCCCACTGGTAATTTTTGCTTGGTTTTATGGAGATTGTTTTTTGAATCTAATCACAAGCGTTAAGTTCATTGGCCGCTAGGAATCACGTCCTTGGCCGATATATTTGACTTGCCCTTCGGCATTGCATGATCAAGCGCAATGCTTTATGTTTCAGCCCCTCGAGGTCAGAGAAATAGGCCCCGAACGGTGCTACAAAGTTCGTCAACTCGGTGTCTGGAGTACGATTTGCAGCAGTAAACTTGAATCCTGTATCATCTTAGCCGTTAGTCTCGAAAGTGGACGATATGTTGCAAGAGACATTGGTAAAGTTGTTTTAATGTATACATACTTAAAAGAAATTAATCATTTTTAATAAGTTTAAAAGTCAATTTTAAAACGAAACTTTTTTAATTTGCTTGAGACAACTTAAATGTTATTTTTCATATCATTATTATCATTAACAATAACAGTTGTTATTAATAAACACATATCATGATTTATTTTCAAAAGAAAAAGTTTTGAAATATTTATATTGCACTTGTATCGACGAAATTTTATCCTACATATTCAGCATTTCTTCTAATATATTTGCATCGCCGGCCACCTATTAAAAACTATAAATCAATTATTAAAATTTATTTCACAAACAGTTCTTTGCGGAGTGAGAACACGTTCGTATACGGCTGGACAAAATGTCAGAAAAACAATCATAGTATTCCGTGAGACACATTACACTAAATCATCGCGAAGAAAGAAATTCAATTTTAAGACGTAATTCCATTCCCAAACCGCGCCAAAAAACGTTTGAAAAGACCGCGTACTAAATTGCATCGAAATATCATTTATCTTCTAACGTTTTATATGTCGAACTCCCCTCTTCTTGCCCACTTTCCCCGATTCAATTACGCAAACGGACATACGAACGTCGATGATTAAAGTTAAATTTTTCTACCAATTCTTCTCACTTTATTTCATTTTGTCGATAATTAAAAAAAATGTTTGTCTGTTGAAACGCGTCACAATGTAATTAAATATATTTTCCTTGTTGAAAAATGTCGTATTATATTTACAAATGTAATTTATATTCATAAATGTCAAAATTAACATTAATTTATTAATAATTTATGTAATAACAAGCCTTGCTTAACTGCACTGAAAGTATCAAATATTAACAGGTACTATTAAATAATCAAAGACATTATTTAAATAGTATAAATGTACCATTTTATCATACCGAAGAAATTATTTGATTTATCCAAGATAAAAACCGATATACCGGTATTGTTATAAATTATAGTAATTTTATTAAAAAATTTCGAATGGTTTAAAATAAAATGACAAAGATGAAATATTGGTAATGGCTATTACAGGTGAAAGCGATCCCGAGCGAATGGCACCGCCGAAGGTGGAGGAATATGTAAAACAATTGTTCGCCAACAGCAACGTAGAAGTGCACGTGGTGCAAGACGAGGCAGTGCTGGCGAAAGAGTACCCGCTGTTCGCCGCGGTGAATCGCGCGGCGTCGGTGACGCCGCGACACGCTGGCCGGATCATCTATCTCACATACGATCCACCAGATCCAACGGATATCACCGAGACGCTTGTGTTGGTTGGTAAGGGCGTCACTTATGACACCGGCGGCGCCGATATCAAAACCGCCGGCACAATGCCAAACATGTGCCGGGACAAGTGCGGCGCCGCAGCTTGCGTCGGATTCATGCAGGTATCAATGATAAAAAATTACGACGCGTTAGACGACATATCGCTCGTTGCGCGCTACTAATATACCGTCGCTTCTCCGATGAAATTTTTTCTTCCATGATGCTTATTTCACTTCTTCATTAAAAAAAAAAAATAAATAAATAAATAAAATAAAATAAAATAAATAGATTCATTTGAATCACTTAAACTTTATATTTTTGTATTAGTAAGTTTTCAACTTTTTTTCACTTTGTTCATCTCGCATTTAAATATAGTTTGCTAGTGATCGATTCAAGTAATTTGAAATGGCATTTAAGATTTCAAAATTATGTGAGTTTTTGGATATCAAACGTCAGCAGTTTTGTACAAGTATTTTGGATATTTTATTTAAATGAAAAACGTTATTCGTATACAACAATTTAATATCTATGACAAAAGTATTATAGTTATACACAACAAGAAGGCTTTGATTCAACATTACTATAATATTCTTGTAATCACAGCAATCATCATAAGCAATAATTGGAACATTTTTGATTATCATTATAGAAAAGTTTCTTTCATCATGGGACGTTGAGACTGAAATTGTTTTTACAAAATTTGCATTTAATATCAATTTACAATTACAAATGACACAATTAAAATGCATATGTATTGATCGAAGTAATTATTTCAAATAAGAAAGTAATGTGTTGTAATATGAAATAAAAGAACTCGAGAATAAATGTTGATTTTTAAGTGCCAATTTCGGTGCATTTGGTCATTGTAAGACGATTATTTTTTTCGTTCGTTCAATTTGACCAAATTTTTCTTACAGCAAAACTATACAAATAACTTGCTGATTAATCCTTTTCTGTTTCTTCATTAAAAAGTAAAAGAAAAAATAAATAAATAAAAAATACAAACTTGAATTCAAGGACGGTAATAATATTTAAATTACAATCAGTTTCTGTAGCTGAAATAGAGTAGTTATCGTGCAAAAGTAGAAACAAGTAATCGATTAGTTCGACCTTCATTTCAAAGGCATACTATCAGAACTATTTTACAAACAGGAAATGAGATTACTATGGCAAGTCGAAATTTTATTTGTATTGCCTACATGAACTACATTTTTATCTTACCAATTACAACAAAACCGTTTTTCACACATCCTCAGGAAAAATTGTCACATCACTGTGCACTTCCTCTCAAAATTTTGTTTCCTCGACTGTAAAATAAGAACAATGATTGCTGAAATGAATAGAAAATATTTGCGAAATTTCGCGGTAGAATGAGAAGGCAATAGAGAAGGATTACTTCGCTGTAAGTTGACCATCCATTGTAGCGAGCGGACGTGGTCGGCGAGTTAACTTGGCGGCGAAGTACCTTACATGGATTACCCTGTGTTGTTGCAGGTGACGAATCTACTGCGGCCGAAGTCGCTGAAAGTCGTGGCAGTGCTGTGCGTTGTGCGAAACAGCGTCGGCGAGAATTGCTATGTCGCCGACGAGCTGATAACCGCTAAATCCGGGCGGCGAGTTCGCGTGAGAAACACCGACGCCGAGGGCCGTTTCGCGATGGCCGACGCGCTGTACCATATGAAGGAAATGGCCCTGAAATCCGTAAATCCGCACATTTACACGATAGCCACTCTCACGTGGGCGGCATTAACTTTCGCTGGCCCGGGATACAACGTAAGTAACGCGACTTATTTCACCGCATAATTCACGATTCTCGCGTCGACCCCGGACGCGAATTTACTTTTACGATTTAACCGGTATTAAACACGCCCCTGATTTACAGCGGCCGGATATTAAAATCGCGACTTATGGCAGCACTTTGTTTCGTCCCGGAGATTCTTGTTATTCGTTCGCTTAATTTTAAACTTGAACGTTTCGGCGAATTCGTCCAAGTTAACGCTCGATTGCCGGGAATTTTGACGGACAGCAATATTTAACTTATTTCATTAGCCCGGCCGAAAGTTCATCATTTGTTTTTCGATACTTTGTTTGTCGTCGTTATTATTATACCCACCAGCCGGGGGCACGGTGCGGCCCCTTTTCGTAAAGTTCAATAATTAATTTTCACGCGGGAATCACGTACTTCTCTATGAGGAAAAATCGCCGGAGTTGTTTGAATCATTGATTTGGCGCCGGCAAAATTGACGATTAAATTGGCGCTTCTGCCGAGAACAAGAGAAGACTTGTAACAAATGGCTTGTGGAAAATTGAATCCTCAAAGTGAGCTTAATTATGACGGTGCCATTAATTACATTTTTATCCTACTCCAAGCTATATATTCGGCTCGATAACTGCCAAGTAAAAACTTTACTTAAAGATCATTTTCGTCTTGTTTTGTGCACATTTCCTATAAACGAAAGTACATTAAACTGTTATGATATCTCGATGGCCGAATTAACGAGTTCATTAGTAACTCGTGCTGCCAGGCATATAATGTTGATCCGTTAATTATTCGCAAATATAATCCAACAGTTGGTATCTGACACAAAATTACAGAAGAAGTCGACTTTAATCCGGATTCACTTAACCCGTTTTAAAACACCGTGAGAGAAGTTTGATATTAATGGATCAATAAAGTTTATGTTACATACAGACTGTTTGTATTGTCGAGCGAAGCTCTAATGCACTTTCTCGGCAGATGAAGAAGACGAAAAAGAAAAAGGAAGAAAAAGGAAGGAAGAGGGAGAGGGAACAAGATCGAATCCGGGCATCGCGAAAATAACGCATTTAACTCTTCTTTCAGTTGCCAGAACGCTCGAGCGCTCTTTACCCACGTTGCAATTGACTGTTTCAGAATTATATTTCTGTCTCGTCGTAGCTTTTTTGTTGCCCGTTCTATATCCAATTAAGCTGCGTTTTACTTTCTTTCCTCAATCTTCAAGCTTGCCGGCTATAATTGTCTATTGTTTAGATTAAGTTAATTTAAGCGAAAATTCGAGATGAAAGTTCGTAAGATGGAAGACCTCTTGATGAAAATCCTTTCGTTTCAGGTTGCCATGGATAATTCGGTTGCTCTGGCCGAAGGAAGTGCATTCGAGTTGCAACAATGCGGCGAACTGACTGGTGATCCGTTCGAAGTCATGCGAATCCGTCGTGAAGACTTTGAATTTCATAAAGGTAAAAACGAGAGTGAAGATGTCGTGCAATCTGGTCCAAAGGGATCAAAGATGGACCGCGGCTGTCAACGACCTGGCGCATTTTTGATCATGGCGTCAGCACTCGATGAGGTAAGATTTATATTTTGTTTTCATTTGTAATAGATTAAGCCACTTTTATAGCATTTATGTGAGATATAATATGGTTTTACGAGTTGTCTTCAATCGTTAGTTAAGTGCGTGAATTTCTTTTTTTTTTTTTTTTTTTTTTTAAGTAGACTTACAGCAAAAAAGGTGCTCTATTAGTCGCACGCTTTAACACAATTTTAGATCTTATTAGACATATCTTACAGTTTGCGGTCGATCAGTTTCGCGAATCCTTTCGATTCATCCGTATCAATTAATTAAATTCAACTAATCAATTGACTATAAGTGGTTCAAATCGGTGCAAGTAGTTGATGCATATAATTTTACAGATGCTCAATAATGAAAAATTCTCTTACTTGAGGTAAAACTAAATAAAAAAATTCAGTTTCTCGCTGTTGTTTGCAGTCAAGGTACATTGAAAAATATACTTGCAGAATTCGCCTCGAAAGATCTTGTTTGAATAAAATTATTTCTCAATTAAAATGCAATTGTATTAAAAAAAATTATGGTATTTCGTGTGTGCTTTACAATGGATGTCATGAAATTATCTAATTTTATTTTTCATAATCATTCAACTGACTTCTTGCTTAATTAACAGCATATTTGAGACGTCCTTTTTCGATTATGACAGAATATTTTCAGAAATAATTTACAGTGTAACTTGAATGTTGATCCATACTTGACTAGTCTCTATTATCAAACGCACATCGTCTGCACATGTGCGCGCTTCGTCATCCTGGGTGCTCTCAAATATCTCCAACACATGACGCCATCCACTATTGCCAGCATGTATCATATACAGCTGGCTTACACTTAATTCTAATAATCATTCGACGCGGAGCTCATTGATAACGTGTCATCACGAGCCAATATATCGGATAATATATTCCTACATCCTACATATAAACGGCTGATTGATTTTCATCGACGGTCAATTTCGAGCTGACCGAATTTATCCTACGAGCAACTATACTTCTTAAAATGCTTTGTGTCAAAAGAGCAAACATCGTATTTGGAAAAGAATACGGAATTCGTTTTGTTCAGATTTAGAACGTCTCCGAATTAAGTGAAATGGTAATTTGATTTCGAAATAAAACCGCTTTTGAATAAACTGACGAAGAATGGCGCGTGGCAACCAAAAACAATCGAAACTGCGCGTTGAACAATGGTGCGCATTCATTTTCGAGCATAATAGTTGACAGGAATAAATTGGGGCGTCGTTTCGCGCGCGGCATTGTATCAAGAGCACTTCCGCTAATTCGAAAATGCCGAACTCCTCGATGGCCCGGGCGTTCCGGGTTGAAGCTGAATTAAGTGACGAGGTCTCGACTTATGAGCACTGGTTTCTAATTTTAGCATGGGAGAGAATCGAATGGACCTTTAAAGTATACCCACCTGGACATCGCTGGCAGCGCTGGAGACTATCCAGAGGAAGCGACAGGTGCACCTGTAGTTGCTTTAGGGGTTAGGTATATGGCTCGACACTGCGTACAACCCTACTTCCCAGAGGAAGTCATCTCTAAACCAACCACGAGAACAAAATATTGAGAGTCCACAATACGAAGAAGAAATACATAAAGAGAAATGTAAATGTGACTATTATAAAGACAATGATTGTTTTACCATAAATTCGACTGTATACTAGTCACAAAAGTTTCAATTTTAAAGGTGTTTTAAAGTAACAAAGCTGATCATTTTGTGAGTATTCACTCGATGATTAAATGTTCAAGTATTTTGAACTGCAACAATGGAATTTTCTACTCCAGAATATGTACATTTTTTTATTTCAACAACTGCAAAAGTTTATTGATGATCTACGATAAGGAGTTATTTACTTAGCAATGTGTTAAATGTTTTTATTCATATAGTCACAATTACTATTTTTGAAAAATATAAATAAATCACACAATAGACCCTAATAATACAAAATTTAAGTTTACAAATTATTCAAATCATAACAATTTTTATGAAAATTTGTAAATACTGTGATGCATTCTGATAACTTTGATATAAGTATTAAAATGTTACAACAATTGTAAAGTAATATTACAAACATTTTTTCTCAATTGGAAAAATTATTGGACTTAAAAAAATCTGCAAACTATTACAATTTTTGTAACATTCTAATTGCTGCGATTTTCATAATTACTTTTAAGGTTTTTTGCTCAGTATATGTACTGTAAATATTCTAAAAATATGGATTTTTTGAGACCTTTGTGATATTAGGCAGGATACAAAATTTATAATTTGCTTATATCTTATATACTTGACAATTCCTTGGTGGTTTAGTACTATGTTCAGTTAAGTATTTGCAATACTTTCAAATGTAGCTTTTTCTACACGGTTTTCGGTCTTTAATTTTCAAATTCAAAATTGAATAATTTTATATCATACGAAAATCAGTTGGTTTAGAATCAGATGAATACATTTCTGTATTTACCGTGATTATAAATACGTTAATATCAGATCAGATATTTTATTGTCTTTAGTTTTAGTTCTAACTCACAAAAGTGGAATATCATAATGTACGGACAACAAAAATGTTTCTACAATTCACATAACAGTACATGATAAATTAATAAATGCTTTGATTAAGTAATTTAATTATATTTATTGATAGCCTTTCAGCAATTTCCTCTGCGAAAAATTTCATACCATTATCCTTTTGTTTTCATTTGACATTATTTCTATTATTTTCTCAGAGTTGATTCATTGTATTCTGAATTTTCATTTGCAGTTCAATGGTTCACTATTGCTTATATTTTCGTAATCAACGTTGCCGTAAACTTTAAACTTTGCGATATTTAATTTCAGCATGAGTTGCACAGCTGCTACCCTTTGAAGTATACTCATATCGATATGGGACACGGACAAAATACAGACGAAGTTTATTCGGGTGATCCCATCGTATCTTTAGCTTATCGTTATTTAATCCTGAGAAGATGTGCTGAGCAGGCAAGTGTTATCTCGAATGATCAGAAACAAGAATTCGAAGCTAGTCGTCCTGCTTCTGTTGTTGAGGAAAAACCAAGTTTCGTAGTGCAATATCCGGTAGATACGGAAATTCACGAAGCATATGTACCAGAAATGTGTTCTGAGCATCCACGTTTTAATGAACAAAAATCTACAAGTTCTCGTAAGGATGAACAATGTATCAATGAACAAGAACCTACGAATTGTTGTTGGGACAAAACGAAAGCATATTGCGAACAACAATGCGATAATGAACAAAAATCTACGAGTAATTGCTGTAAAACAACCACAATAAAATCACAATATAGACCAAGTAATAAAGTAAAAAATATTGAGCGCAGATGTGGATTGTAAAGAAGTTGAACAAAATAATTTGATAAATTTTTTTTTTTGATTTATTTTAAAAAACGATCAATGATATTATAATTGAAAATATTATAATTTCGAGATTGATAAAATTAATTCGTACTTACTTAAATTTCGTGTCGTAAACATTAATTTGATTTGAGTTTAAATTGGATAATTGTTGCTTAATGATTTGAAACATTTTCTCAATAATTAAAATGACTAATTACAAAATTCAAAATTCGTCTTATCTATGGAGATCTACTTTATCGACTGACCGTAAAATTACCAGGAACTGTTAAAAGTAAGATCGTTTTGTGCAGACGCTGGTAACATGAACAAATTTAAACAAACTGATTGAATAATATAAGCAGTAACAAGCGCATCACAAATCACCAGCATAAATTTAAGTAAATCTAATCAATTTTGAATGTACGACAATTTTAATTGCCCTATAATAAGCAATACAAATAATACTCTTAGTTATATTTCGCAATATGTTTTCGATAAATACTTTTATAAACATTAAAATTAATTTAATGTTGAATAAAATAAAAATCAGACGTCAATTAACGCCACTTTACCTCGTTTTAATAAATACATATCATTATCTATACTAATTTAGTAGAATTTCTAACAATCGCAGTGGCAAATTGTTTGTTCATTTGTAAAATATATTTTTATCTAACTTCATCTAACAATAAATTAAACTGTTTTGCAACTATTTATTATGAAATAATTTAATTTACATTATTTGCATAAGCCAACATATAGAATTCTAAATAAAAATGCCGTTATCATATGAATCAACGATAACTGTCATTAAAGTCGGTGTAGATGTAAAGACGGAACTATAAATTACATTCACATTTCCATCATAACACCGTCGTATCTCTTGACGTTCAAAATTCATAACCCATGATAAATCAGTTAGGTCACTGGGTCATGATCAATGACTCGGATTCGTCTAATTCGATACTCAGTAAGCTCGAATCATTTCGGGACAGAACCTTAACGCGCTATTGAGTAACATTTTTACGGCGGTCCTCCTTGTTCTAACGCACATCTAAAAATAGAACATTACTGGTTTTCGCAGCGACAAGCGATGTGGTCAGTGACGTTGCACGTTAGAAGAAAAAGGTCATCGTCCGTGATACGTCTAAGGAGGAAGATGGAAAAAAACCATGTTCCTGAGTGATTCGCGTTTCGGAAGCAAAGTTACAAATTTCGCCGATGTACGACCCATCTTAGGCGATTGCATATTACTGCGCGAAATAATGGCGTTCGATATTAATTAACGCTGCATCTCTTTCTTAATTAAGAGAAAAACTGTCGGAACGTGGTGAGACCGACATAAGATGATTCGACTTCCGCTTTGCCACCACTACCTTCAAATCCCACGATCAATATCACCGAGAGTTTATGATTATCCTGGTCAAATGACAAGTTTGTTTGTAATTTATAATTCAGAGAATTTCTTAAGGCGAAATGTCACCTCTTCATCGACGTTAATAAATAAAACAATTAGTTTAAATCTTAAATTCCAAAAAAGGGCTACATATTTGATTTGCTTTTGCTTACAAACTGCTGCACTGAGGAAAGTTTTGGATTTTGATTATTAGAATTTATTGATTGTGTTTTTCTGTAAGTTGAACTTCAGTTACAACTTGTTTACTAAATATTTTCCTTATATTCTATGAATTGTTTTCTTCTTTTCTTCTCATATTAATTCTATGACTTTAAATTGTAAAACTTGTGCATATTGAATTGTAAATGAACTTTTTTACCGAATTTACAAATATAAAATGCCGATAATGTAGAAATCGATTTTAAGTGTCCTAATCTACACGATTAAACGATATAAAAATCCAGAAGATGAATAATAATTGAATTGTCAGACTTGACGAATAAATATTCCCAAAAAGTGGCAAGATTTGTCAAACGATTTGTATGCAAAACTGCGTTTTTGCATACTGAAGTAATGTCTAGTGCGGAACAAAATGGTCCGTGCAGTTCGGTCCATATGGACCAGTTGTTCCAGATGGATCGCCAGCAAAACGTATCATCGAATAAGTCAGAATGATCTCGACTGAAAAGAGGCAGCGTTTCCTCCATCGATCTTAACAAAAGAATGAGTCTGGAAAAGGAGACAAAGGGTACATTGGCTTCTTACCGCGGCGACCAATGATTGGTCACGTTTGCCGGCTATTCGCGTTTCCTAGTAGAATGCATTATCGGCGTGTACGAAGTGTGACATTGTTTAAAGAACTCGAAGCCGGAGAGTCCGCGAAGTGGAAGGTTGCCGGGACGCCGGGTGGGTAACGCTCTGCCGGGTGGAAGGGGGAAGTGTGGCGGGTTCGACGGCCGGCTGGTGGCCCAGTGACCGGGACCGGTTCCCTCCGCGGTTCCTCCTTCCGCCTTCCTTATAAACGCACAACTGCATCATCTTTCCCCCTCTCCGACTTCTCCCTTTCTCGCTTCTTTTCTCCTCGTCTTT
The DNA here is from genome assembly GCA_022817685.1 of Aradophagus sp. ZL-2020. NCBI lineage: Eukaryota > Metazoa > Arthropoda > Insecta > Hymenoptera > Scelionidae > Aradophagus > Aradophagus sp. ZL-2020. The sequence continues at coordinate 11,249 of JABFOV010001654.1, forward strand.
TCTCTCCCTCCCTCCCTTCCTCTATCCGTCTTTCTCACTCTCCTTCAGCTGCTTCCTTGTCCTGCGCCTGTAGACGTCGCCTCCTTTCTTTCGCATCTTCCTGCCTGATTGCGTCGCGTCGCGTGCGAGCGCGTCCCCACATCAACTCGTCCTCGGTTACGTTCGAGTTACACGATATCTCCATCTTTCACGCGTTTCTTCCCTTAACTTTTATGCCTTGTTTTACGTTGGAAAATGCAATAATCAGGTCGCATCGCGTGCACGAGCCGGCGAACGCTTAGGACCACGGACGACTGGTTGATTGGGACGAATTTGCCAGGACAGTTTGAGACATTTGAAATTCAGGATGGGCACGGATGGGCACTAGTTGGCAAGGGTTTGAAAGGAAAAGTAGTCTATGCGACCGAGGGGGAAAGGAAGTGAAAGTACAACGTGTTACGTTGCGTCGCTAGCGTCGAACATTTATTCTATTGCATCCGATATTGCATGTCCGAGCGGACTGCGGTTTCCCCGATCTGTCTGTCGACGATTTCGGAAAGCGGCCGAATCGAGAAGATGTCCGTCAGGTGCACGAATTCATTGAACTGGTACAAATTCGGAACGACCGTTCCACTTGCTCGTTGTCTTTGATGATATTGGAAACTGACGGGTGCACTACGAAAGTTTCACTGAGTTTCAATCTTTAAGTTCGCTCAAAATTTAATTATGCCACCTCTTAAATGATACTGATTGCATGATGTGGTCTAAAACATTTCTTACGCGTTAGACGAAGAAAAAATTGTCTAAGAAGAGACATTTTTTAGCAACCAACAAGTTTTTAATAACTTGTATAAAAAAATATGTACGATTACTGAAGAGAACGATTATTTTATCATTTATATCGCATCTGGAACTGAAGCCATTAATGTTTTCTTTTATATTTTATCTTCAACTTTGTTCCAAAAAACATTATATCGAAAGACTATATTTTTTTAATTATTTGCAACGCGTGATAATCGCGAGGTAACAAATATTTGCGAATCACGGGATTTCATTATATCGATTCCCAATATGATATTAGAAAAGTGAAGGAAAGGCTTTGGTTGCAGACAGAGAAAAGAACGAACACGTGGATGTTCTACATACATCTCGCTGATACAGAATGTAACAACTAAAGTGTTACGTACTAAATTTCGAAGATGGAGCAAATGAGAGCAAGTCTGAAATTTTATATCAGATGGCACCTTTCGAATGGTACAAAAAGTCGGGCTACAAGTACTGGTCTCGTGAGCTCTTACTCACTGTATGAGAAATACGTTTCTTGTATAAATTATTTACGTTTAAGTTATCCATGTACTATGATTTATCGTTATATTGCGATTCGTAACAATAGTAATCTCGACATGATATCACTTAAATTTCATAAATATTCAACAACATAAGAGTGATATTTATTACTTATACATTATAATTAAAATTTAAAATCATTTAATATGTATGTAATATATAATTAGTGCTATTTATTAACAATTTATTTCATCTGCTGAATTTATAAAAAAAGAATCTATAAAATTTTATGTCTCGAGTGATTAGTAGCTTGGTTTGTTAATTTGAAGTTAATGATAAAACTTTAATTAAAAAACTGGGTTTAAATGATGTTTGAAACCGATAAGCATAATTATAAGTCGTTTCTTCACACTGAATGTTGAAAACTATTTTTCAGTAACTTCATGCAAATGAAGTGCTTCCGTATTTAAAACACATTCATCTTCTAGTAACATCCGAGTACGATTCAAATTAGAATATACACTTTATTTCTTGTGCAAGATAGTCTCCTATTAGATTTCGTTATGTATATTTTCCGAATTCCTTTGATATATGTTGAAAAGTGGTAGGCCATATGTAGAATAATTGTATTCAAAAAATGCATCAGAATCTAAACGGAATTTAAAACTAACTCTGACCTAGTAAAAAGAGATAGAAATGTGTGCTACAAATGTAAAGCAGGAGTCAGTAACCTATTATAAACATGATTCACTGTGATAACGTAATACTTGATGGTTACAATAATAGAATCTGGTCATGAATAAAAAATGAAAGTGGTTCTGAAATTAGTTGGTACCAGTGAAGTAGAGATACTTTGGAAATAAGATTTGGCGTGAAATTCAAGTTCTTCAAAACTGATTAATTTCCAGCTTCAAGGTGCCGCATTTGAATTCTTATTAAATGACTAAATATAAATGACTGCCCTCATAAATGAAATTGAGGGTACTATAATATTGAAATATATATGCTTCTAAATAAATTACTATTTTCATAATACTCTAATATATGTAATATTTGAATCGTGTTCTATCAAAGCTTTAATATGACACTGTATAGAAGATAATAGTTAAAGCGAAATAATTAAGCGCATTTCTACTATTATGAATGATGCAGCAATTTAAAGAGAAAATTATGTGAAAATATCAAGAAACTGTCAAGCAAAAGGAAGTTCGTGTGTATCAGTGCATTATGGTCAGACGTACTTAATTTTATTTACGGTTATTGTCTTTTAAATTTGTCGGATTCTTATAGTTCAACGACGTTACAAAAATGCACATTAAAAAGATGTACAAATTTATCAAAATCATAACTCGGTATCGTTAACACCGAGTAATAATCAGTTAAAAGACAATTAACTTTTGTTCCCATTCATATGATGTTTGGTAATAGATAATTAATTCTCAATTTTAAATGAATGAAGTTAAGTAGACATAAAACAAATAAGAAAATTAATTGAGCGATTATAGAATTCTTTGTTATAATTACAAAGAAAAGCAACAAAAAATAGCACATTTTATTTAAAACTTGTTTCATTAAGATAACGAAAATGTATTTGTGATTAAATCTTTAAACGACAGGTTAAGCGTATTATATGCTTAAAACGTAAACATAGCCCAGTAAAATGACACGTCACGCGCGGTTACTTTGTCATTACGCATAAAATACAAACGAAATAGTGGTCTTAAGCATGTTTCATATAACTTAAATAAAAACGAGGAAACTGAAATAGAATCAACTGGTGATCCGTAATTGTTTCTTTTTCACACTATAAAAATTACATTAAATAACAAATGACATTTTTCAAATAAACTTCTTCAACATGATTTTTGTTCTTATATTATTTAAACCAACAAAAATTTTAAAATTTGAAAAACTTAAAGAAATTTCGTTGATTACAAATATTTATAGTTCCTAAAAAAAAAGAAAAAAAATCCGGATGATATTTTGATCATACCGTATCTTGTTTCCATTATAATAAAAAATATACATCAATGTTTGTCTTTTGAAGAAATCTTTGACGCCGATTATCACCGAAAATAAAGGCATTAAATAAAGGTATGAGAAAAAAGGGAGATTAAAAAGGTGACCTTAAGTGCGAGGAGCGTTGGAAAGAGCTTTGACTCACATTCGCCCGAGGAATAATTTCATTAAAGGAGCGACGAATAGTGGTGTGATATTTCAGCTCGGAAAAAGGCAGGTGCATCTTTCTTTATTCTGTTGCGCGAAGCCGGTTTGCGAGCGAGGGCGCTATAAGGTTCCGCGAGGGGCAGAGCGAGAAGTCGCTATCGCGCGGCATTAACGTGCATCCGTGTAACGTCTTTGTATATTGCAAAGATACAAGAATCGGGAAGTCGAACTTCCTTATTCAACGATAAGGCCGGCCATAGAGGCCCTCGTTTTGCGCCGGCGTTTGGTGAATTCTTCGGACTCGATGCCAAATTTCGCATCGGCTCTCGGCCGGCCATTAATGCACGAATCTTCTTCATCCGCTCGTCAAACGAGAGTAGAACATAAAGGCGCTCGAGGTAAACGAACGTGCTACGCTTTTTTCACGAGTAGCGGTTTCCGAGGATGCAAACCTCCCGAAAATAGGTCGCTGGATACCGGCGAATCATCAGAACAGAATAATATAACGGTACCAGCTTTAGGCCCAGAATCTCCTACGTTCCGTACACATCTTCGCCGCGAGTCAACTAAGGTCATACTTCGGGCGCCGCGAACTCTTATTTCGCGTGGTTCGGGCCTTTCCGAACTCGCTGGCCTAAATACATACGATTAGATCGGGACCAGTTTTTTTGGCCTATCAAATACCTGTGACATACGTCGTTTTTTCCCCCTATCTCTGTCTCTTTTACCTCCCCTCTACCCTTTTACGTGCGCCACCGACGATTGGATAAATCGACGTGAAATCGAGACTGCTGTTTGTCGTAACGTTTGGAAACGTAAAAACTAATGGCATTCTTCGTGAATTAGATTTTCGTTGGAATTTACGACGCTACGTGTTTTCAGACGTGATGCTCAGATGTGCGATTCTCCGATGATGATAAACTTCAAAATAATATCCTTTCTGTAGATCGATTTTTCAATATAAGTTTCTTCTCACTTGTAAAAATGATGCCTACGTATACAAATAAACAAGGATTTAGAATAATTTCTTTACAAATTAGATTTGAAAATCAGATTAAAATAAAAAGTTTACGCAAAAAGAATAAAAAATTAAAAAGTGACTAAACTTTTTTTGAGTGTGCATAGTTGTTCAAGAAGTATACTTTTTCCACCTCTCTTTTACTCATCGATATGTTATGTTTCCACCAATACTTAAATATGATTTTCTTCAATTTATCATACGTTTCGTGGATTGCAATATTTGTAACGTTATTAAGCTTTCTTTGATGCAAGACACAAGAATTTGATCGTTAATTTATATTGAGTAAATTGCAAATTTGATTTTATTGCAATTGTATATCAAAATTAATTAATGTGTTTTTTTATCTTATTTGATTTTAACGATTTACGTCTTTATGAACCACAAATGTTTAAATTCATTTGCTATTTGTTATAATTAATATTGTTACGAAATTTATTTATTCTGATTTATTTAAACAAGCGCATTAGTTTCACTCAAAAATAATTTCTTAAAACGTAACATTAAAAGTCAATATAATTCACTTTAAAACAACATTAAAAAACAACATTCAACAGTAATATCGAACACAATTTTAGTTGAGCTAAATTAATTTTTCTTATTATAAAGTGACTCGAAATAATGTCTTTATCATAAGAAATCTTATTAATCGCATGAAAATAAAAAAAATTCTTATAACACTCAGTGTAATAATTTACGATTTAAAATAATGAAATCGGTGTGCTATCTTTTCCGATTAATCCTCATTAAATTCCAATAGCCATTTTTCAACTCCTAAAAAGTGATCCTTGCTGTGATATGTTCCTGTTTTATTTTTACGAACTCCCATCATTTGTAAAATTACAATGTTACGTAATACATACGATAAATGATAATATACGCATACCCGTATACTATGCCAACAAGTCCATTTTATTAATTCGCGCATTAAAGTATAAATTACTATAATTTATATAATATGTATTGGTGCAAGAAAATTACATACATAAATCTGCAAGGATAAATATATGCAAACATTGATTATAAAAGCATACACCTTTGACTAAAGAAGTTTTGAAAATCAACGCGTTTTTATTTTTATTTGGAAAATTCGTGTAGTAAGTGTTTTCTTTCATTTTTTATATTTTCAAATCAACTTTAATTTTTTCATATAAAAAAATTATTTTTTATTCGTGAAATATACAGTGCTAATAAGTCATCAATGAATGTGTAAATAATAAGAAAGAAAAATTAATATTCGAATTCTGCTTAAATGGGTAGGAATACGTGGATACTGACAACAACGCGTTGATTCATCACGTTTAGTTGGAGAAATGAATTATAACGACGTAAACAAGAAGCAAAAGCAATTTCGTGTGACGTAAATGCACTTAAAAGTGAAAGACAGAAGCCACGCCAAGCCCGAGTTATTTTCCCCAAAATATGACTTGACATTGTTTCGAAAGTGCACACGTATTGCATAATGTCTATGAATAATTGGCTGAAGTTACCAAAGGGGCCGCGAGCGATTACAAAACTCCCAGCGTGATCTCAAAATGTTTTTCTTCTTTCATCCACAATGCAGTCCTATCGTTCTAATGACTGACTCAAAAACGATTTCATTATAGTTTTCAAAACTTATCCAAGTCTAAACTACTTTTAAATAAATGATGTAAACATTTTCAATCGACTTTATAAACTATCAGAAACAGTCAGAAATTGACAAAACATATTTAAGCAAGTATTGTTAAAAACAATTTAGCACTGATAAAAATTCCTATTATATATCACTGATTAACGGCATTTCAAATAAAGCAATTTATTGAAAACAAAATCATATTCGAAAATCTTCTAAATTTGATGTTGTTAATGACGAAGAATATTTTTCTCAAATTATGTCAGTTTTTATTTAAGATTATATTATTCATGAATTCATTTATCACTCAACAAGTCATCAAATTCTAAAAGTGTGTACATCTAATTTATACCTCAATTTTCATTTACCCGTGAGGTCGATTTTTGACGAAATGAATGCCGAACAACAAGTGAGCTAGTGAATGAGAAATTGCACATTAAAAACGAGCATTCAAATGACTTTGCATAAGAATTTCTTTTCCTCAAGTTTTTAGCTAGGCAAGATCCTGTATTATACGTCATTTTGGATGCAATGTTTTATAAATGAAACGTATCACAATGTGTACTGTGAATAATTCATCTCAGTTGAAACGCCGTGTATTTAAAGTAGAATAGCGTTATTTCTTCATTTATGTTAATCTGTTTTCAAACGGTTTTGCTTACGAAATTCCGATGGAAATTTGAATGGAATCTGGAACTTGATAAAGTGATATGAAAAGATTTGGATTTGGAATCAAAGTTCCTAATGCTGTGTCTTACATTATAACCGCGCATAAATCATTTAATATGATGCCTACACATAAGCGTTAATGTAAACCGCAGTTTTTAAAATATGATCTATTCGTGGCAAGATTATAAACAATCTCTATGATTTATTGATCGTAAATTTTACATAACAAATACTCGATTCATTTTTAACATACAGAACCTAAGTAAATGTTTTATGCGGAAACTTAAATGCTTTAATTTTACGATTCTATATACTTTCAACATTTACTTCGCTCTAAGGATAACGATGCACGTATTGTTTAATGATAAATCTTGAAGGATTAACAAATTTTATCATCAAATTGAAATAATTTTAAGAATTACAACTATCGTAAAAATGGCTTTGTCTTACGTCGATGATACTTTATAACAATTGTTCAAAATAATTAACCATTAATTACAATAATGAAATTTATTTGCCATCGCGTTTATTTAGTCATAAAAGTGAATACGATTCCTATAAAACATTGTCATTGCATTAAAGTTTGTACGTTGCTCGTGATATTTACCAAGAGAAGTGTAGTAGTAATTTAATTATTAATTGTACAAACACTTCGAGTTAACATCCGTTGCTCTTTCACGATGAATAGCTAGACGAGTTTTCAACTTTAGTGACCCCTGTTGTACAAAGTTTTGTGTGCTTTTTTTATAACGACAAATGAATTCTGAAGAAGGTCAATGTTTTACCTTGCAAAAGAAATTCAATTCAATGACGATTATTACTTTTGTCGAATGTTATGTAGTTTTCTCTATTTTTTAGACGGACTCTGAGTATTAGATATTTTAAGGATCGAAAGTACTGACTCTTCAAACAGTCTGACTCCGCAAGTCGATTGCGCAACATCGCGTCAATCATGTTACAATGACATTTCCGTTCCTATTGCGCTAGAATTTTTGGTTAATGTTCAGTTGTTACTCATCATTGATAAACGATAAAAATAAGTGCAAAATACATGAAAATTATTTTGTCTAAAGTGTTCAACCAATGCTTGAACGTCGTAATATGTGGAGTTTAATGGTAATCTAACTACACAAGAAGTATAAAATAAAAATTCAAAAAATGTTAAAAACACTTCTCAGCATTTTTGCGAAATACTTGCCGACGTTTGATTGAAAATTGATCTTCGATTTTCAGATGTGAATATATCAAACATTTAATATGAACATCAAAATTAGTGAATCAAATTCGACTTTCTATTATTCAAATTATCAATACATGCGAAAAGTAATACCGATTTCAGCTAACAATACCAAATTTAAAGAAAAACAAATCGTATTAAATAAAACGTATTTCAGCAAAACTTTTTCCCAGTCCAAAATTACTGAATTGTCAACGGAGCCGAGTTCGAACCGCGTAGCCAAAATGCTTTCAACTGGTCAAAGCGAACGAGCGATCGCTTATTACGCCGCAATGACCGCGGCCGGAAAATATCCACGAACAATGCGTCGCAATGGTTTGCGCGCGGCCGATGAAGCTATTTTCCCCGGGAAAACAAGTGCTCGCACAACTTGGCCTCAGAGTTCCGGCGCTCGGCCGGCGGCGTCTTATAAGGAGGTGATAATGGTCCGGCGGTGATGCCGATAATGGCCCGGGCCGGCGATCCTGGGGCTGTAATTTCGCGCCGAGGGCATCCGCTCCGGCGACGGCAGCCGCGGCATCAGAAAACGTCCGCGGCGCGCTCTGTTCCAGACTCGGTTCGCGGACACGAAGGAGGATGACCGCAGGAGATGGGCTCTCTCGCACTCGCACCCAGTATACGTAAGCGACGAGGCAAAAGCAAAGAGGAGCTGCGCGCGAGGGTCGTTGGCCGCGGATCGCCGTGACCCAGTGCGAGCGCCAGGACATTGACTCTGCCATCGCCATTGCCATCCGCGATACCAACTTCCCTGGCTCCTCCGCCGGTCCCCGCGCGCCGACCCCGTCCCCCGTTCCCCCACCCCCTCCCATCCGGGCCGCCTCATGCCCCTTTGGCTCCGCGCCCCACGGGCCCTCGGACTCCCCCGCTCCCGTATCGCCGTCTTCCTACCGATTTCTCTATACCTGCGCATCGCTCCGCGCCGGGCCGGCTCGCGTGCGGCCCTTACCAGGACACGCGCTGTACATCAGAGACCCATCCGGGCCCGAGCGACATCGCCTGGAGTCCTGCGCCCCGCCGCCCAATATTCGACCTCAATTGGCCCCGGCAAATTGACGACGAGTCACGAACCCCGGCCGCCGGCCTGTCGTAGTCCTGCTCGCGATCCACGCTTCGTCTTACGTCATCGGACCACATTGTTTACGGCCTTTCGTCCGCCTCGGCCGCGACACTCGTGGCCTTTGTTTTCAGCCAGCAGACGCCGGCGCGATCACTCGCCGGAGGAAAAGTCACTCGCCGGGCTTCGCGCTTCAGACCTCTTTGCGTCTTTGTGCTCGGTAATCGGGGACCCGGAAGATCGCGTTTAACAAGTCGGGGGAAAAAAGTTGCGATGGTTTTTATGGACGGTTGTTGTACGAGACTTGCAAGCTTTTCGTTCGCGGGAGACTTGCAATGTCTTCAGAATCTTGGAAGGAAGGAATTGTCGATTGGATTCAATTCGAATTGGCGGATTTAAATTCGAATAAAAAATGTCGTTATTTTATATTCTATGTTCATATATATTTAAGGGAAACTTAAATTTGCAGTACTTTGTTTTTTATAAAGTTACAAAAAATCGGTATTTGGTGTTTCAAAAAAATTCCATATAATTCTATGTAAAAATTGTTTCAAGATTCCAAATTAAATAAAAAAACAAATTAAAGGAAATTTCCCAGATACTTCCAGCTCGAACCTGAAAATGTGAAATATTTTCTATTTAATTACATGGAACTGCTTGGCATTTTAAACGCAGAAAGAATTGAAATTGCAGCAATTAAAAATTGTGATTAAATGTAATTTCAGTTCGATGAATTTTACCATAATGTTTGAATAACAGTTATACGTAAACTGTTTTTACAAACAGGGTTGTAGTTACAACTCTGACATTTTAAAGTGAAAAAGTTGATAAAATGAAATATTATGGTACGTTATTTTGAGGTTCGTCTTAAAATGAGATTACTGTGCGGAAACTTTTTGGAATTGTACTGTCACTAAATGATTATATAATAAATTAATAGACAGATTTAAACATTAGTAAATGAATGTTCAAGTCTGTCGAGTATTAAATTTGAAGTAAAAAGTCAGTACTATTATTTTACTATTATTTCAACATTTAATTTTTAGAAATGTGATTAAGATATAATTTTTATACGCATACTAATTGAGTTATAGATTAACAATTTCAATAATAATACCGATAAAGATTTGGATATTATCAATTATCAAACGCCAAGTTTCAAGTATGCTTCATCTTTAAAAATGACATAAAGTAGTCTCAATGGAACGGACCGTGCAAAAAAATCCAAAGATCAAACAGCTTCATCCGTATCAATTAGTCCTGGTTCGGATATTGAACTTAAACTTTTGAGTTGAATACACTTTCATTTAATACACATTCGAGGTCAAATTTGTTTATAATCCATCCAATAACAAAAATTCGATTTTTCAAATTATATCATTTTATACACCATACAAAATTATTAATATTTTCTGTATGTAAAGGAGGATGACTCTTTAACGAGGACAGAATTCAATCGACAGTAAAATCAAGTATTTTACAAAAATAAAAAATGACTTTAATCGGTGAATTAATATTCCGTATAATAATGCTGAAATTTTTATTAAAAAAAAAAATTTTATGTTTATCTAAAGTTTTGCACTTTGTCTTTAAAATTAATAGCAATCAGAATTTATTGTATATAAATTCATAAAGAAAAGACACCTTTACATAATTACCTTCATTTAAATTCATGCGACCCATTGGATAGTGAAGAAAAAAAATAGAAAATGAGCGGTGATACGATTATTGCGGATTATTGCGACTGCACTGCCCACTGAAATAACAAGTATTGGAAATGGATCCATTTATGCGTTCGCACCTTTCGCGGCAGATGAGACCTGGGCGTTTTCACCACCGTACTTTGCGACATTGAGTACCGATATTTAATTACTCGCGGACATTTGCAGTTCACTTTCTACGAAATTCCGATAGTTGTCTTCGGCGCTGCAATGCTATCGCTGCAACTGCTATTTATAATCTATGCTAACATAACGGCAGCTTGCCCGACATCTTCAACTTAATGTTTACGAATGGAAATACAGGAGAACCTTTTTCATTTGCGCGACGAGTTGGTTTTCCTGGACAGAGTTTATAAAAACTCGAGAAAATCTACATTAAGCAAAGTATGTCCCACGTTATTACTGTTAACAAGGTTATTATTACTGTTTATTACGGAAATCCAGTGTTATTAAAGGTAAATCATGCTGTGTAGCTATTATAATTAACGTACTTGCACATAAAATTCAGCTAATCTAGTTTATTGCACAGAATTTTTACTGCTTTAACAACAGTTGTTTCTGTGATAATGTGGTCATATAAAATATTTTTGAATATGTCCACGCATATTTCGAGTTGAAATAAACTTGTGTATGACGAAAAGAAAGTGCCATATGCATAATTCAAATGCAATATATCTTATAATTAAATAGAATTTAGTCCATTAAGTTTATTCTAGATTAAATATAAGATTTTTAGAGCAAGAAACCTAAACTACAAATTTGTGTAATTCCATGTGTTTTATCCAGATAATATTTAGCAGTGTTACTTTATTCAATTCAGGATGCACTAGAAACAGGATTTAATTAATCTAAATATAAACATTATTTCTTGATAAGCTATCGTAACACACCGCAGTGTAAAACTTTCTGATTTATCGGCTTGTTCTGTACATTTGTAATAGTTACAAGTATTAAAGAAATTGATGTTTGAAGTAGATACCTACACATAAATCTTTCAAAAACGATGAATCGTTTCCTTCTTCGTTCTTTTCCGTTTATTGAAAATGGAGAATACGTCTAAATTGAAAAATTTAAGGATTTTCAACACATATGATTATTGCAATTCTGAATAATGTTTTTGAAACCAAAGAAAAATTTTTAGATGCAACTAAACTTTCTGTTGAAATACAGCAATAATGTTTCAAACACGATTTTATTAACTCGTACTAAAAAATGATTCATTCAATACATTTTTTTATTTCTTCCGACTTCGATAAAACTTTTATTTATTCTTTACTAAATGTCACTAATATATGTCTCAATATAACCATTTCGTAATTAGGTTTATTTCGAAGTAAATAAATAGTTGTGATTTATATATATTTCTTCTATATAGATGAAAAGATTGAAAGATGATAATTGAATAAATTTTTATGTTTCCTGTTAAATTAAAACATCATTAAATATTCACTAGATTAAATTGGGTCGAAATGCTACAAGTATAGTTCCTTGTTACTGTTAACATGAAATACAAATTGTATAAGATGAGTTCTTAATCCTTGAGTTAATCAGAACATGAAATAATTCAAGCTGTAAGTCATCCGACATGAAATACGAAACAAACTGTTACAAATGTTCATACACTTAAAAAAAAATTATGAGATACAATCTTAATAAAGAACAACTTTGTGTTACGTGTAATTTATAAAATTATATAACCGTACAGACATGCATATACATATTTAAAATTACTGCGTTTGAATGAATGAATGAAAAAATAAGATTTTGTAACATTCAATTTTCAACCGGTTCATAAC
>JABFOV010001655.1:0-23782 GCA_022817685.1 Aradophagus sp. ZL-2020
CAGAAAAACTTGTAAAAAAGCGAGTTATAGTTTGCAGCGGATACGTGGTGAATAATCGATAAAGCTATTCAGTTTGTCCACCGAGAGAAAACGGGCAACATCATTGAAAGAATACAATTTTTTATGAAATAAAGCCTTAAAATTAGTATCAAAGTTTGTATACGTTACTTATTCGATTATAAGTTTAAACAAAACAACTGTGAATACTAACAGTAATTCAAATTTTTTGATGGAAAGCAAAAAATCATCAGAGTCCTTTGAAATGTAAGATTTATATTTACTGAAACAATGATTCATCAGGTTTGTTAACACGGTAAATTCTATTCAAATGTACTGCGATTTTCATACTTTTTGTTGAAACATAATTCTAAAGGCTGTTATAAAGCGCATGAAGAGTGTGTGAAACATGTAGAAGTTTTTAATCACAAAAGTGAGTCTGCTGTAAAATAATGATACATATTCAATTCACAGACAAGAAAAGTAGCGACATTCATTTTTGTTCAATGTTATTAGCAATTTTCCGTAATTTACAAGATTACTTTAAAAAATAGATACGTAATAATATTTAGATGTAAAATTTTTACTTGTACTTTTCATGACAAAAATAAAACAAATTTTCATTAAATTTAGCCACAAAACAATTTGTGTTTCATACTCACTATTCTACGAAATTAACAGAGTAAGTTATCATTTTTCATCCTGCGTTTTTAATAAGGTGAAATAGGAGAATGCGGTACTCAGGACCTGAAAGTAAATGAAAATATGTATATTTCTACATAATTTTGAATTACTGTTCATCGTATTTATTCTTTCATTACTGAATATCTGTGTCATATTCTTGTCTTCTGTTAAATTATAACTCAATTTTCATAGTAACAGTAATAACAACATCAAAAAATAGAAATTGGAAAGACATTTAAAATAATAAATTGGATTCTTCATATTGTATGTTACAAAAGTCATTAATAAGTCAGCGGCCATTTATCGTAAATAAAAAATAAAAAAAAAAAACATAAATAAAACTTATTATCACTTAAAATTGTATAATAACCGTTAATTATTATTTAATTGACAAGTCTTGGAAATTAAACACAATATACTATTTATTAAAACAATACACATTTGCTTATCATATCTCAGTTCCAGATAATGTTAACAATTTTAGATAATATTTCCCCAAGCGACATTGAATCAAATATTATTTTAAAGCGTTTAATGAGTGACACTCATTTACTTTAATGCCGAGTTTGACTGAGGCATGGTTATTATTAAACAATTTACACAGTGAACAGTTCTGATTTATTTATTCTTTTTTTAATTAAATTATTAAAATTAAATATAAAAAAATGATTGAATCAGAAATGACACAAATGCCACCACATGATATTGTGCAATGCGGCGTTACGAAACATGGTGTACCACTTTATGCCACGGTTCTATCGAAACATGTGATAACGGATGAAATACAAGAACGTAAGTACTTTATAAAAACTCGAAATTATTTATTACACTTATACACGATCAAAATAAGTGTCTCATTTTAAGACATTTGTAGCAATTGAGACATTAAAGGCGTGTCAGCTGTGACGAATTGAAACACTTAAGGTGATTCCAACATCAAAACTGTCTTTAAACGAGATACTTGTGATTTTGGTGTATTTCCAATCTTTCTATTTTTGAGTTTATTGTGATATATATATTAAACATGTCACTAAATAATTGTTTAATTGCACCGTTTTTTAGTTACAATAATTAAAGTTACAATAATGTAATTCTTAAGTGCAGTGTCACATAGAAGTACATTCATTTTGTATTTAATATATTTTACTGCATGTTTAATACGAATTCTAAAACATTTTAATAATGAATATATTTTTGCAGAAACTGTCAGCGTGGATCAAAATTTACACAGAGAGTCTAGCTGGAAAACGTGTCATAAATGTTGTCTGAATGTACCAGTTAAAATAGAAAAACGTACTAAAATATTTGCATTACTGTGAGTATCACAATATAACTACTAACATTGCATAAAAAAATAAACATTAAGTTACTTAAAACGAACCATTTAATTATTTTTTATCTGTGTATCTAATTTCAGAAACATTCGTAAAAATGGGCGCAAAGTAAAGTGTTCTCGATGCAATACACTTATAGGATTTCGAAAAAAGTGATATTAAATTAGTGATGAGTGTATACTGTTATGTGTTCAGCGGAAAAAAAGACTGAAAATTAGTTGTAAGCTAAAAAATAAAGTTAACATAATACTACTACTACAAGTTACACGTATATTATTATTCTCACAAATAGGACCAAACATTCGCCTTGTAATTAATTTCATCTCAGATCATAAACATTGAACTTGTACCTTGGTAAATATTTCAACAGTTACGGTGCGGTACCCTCCAGCAGTCAACTTGCAGGATTTTTGGGTCCGAACGATCATAAAGTGTATTATGCTTTTAACTCGCTCGGCCTTAGCTGAACTCAAAGCGTACCACGGGCTGTGGAATAACGTAACGGCTAGACTTGTACTTATACTTATAATATCGTCCCCCGTGATGGTCATTGAGAGAATTTGTAGAAGTGCCGTCACGGTGTAAGCGACGTTTGAAATTTTGAGAAAAACGTTTGACTGCGAACTATCCCCGAGCTATAACATTAAATAAGTTTAAATTACAACAATTGACTAATGAACCAAGGAACATAAGTTTCCAAAAACGGATTCATCGAAAATAAAAGTTTACAAAACGTTACTAATGTTGAATTGACGTTTCATCAATCTTAGAGTGACGGATAAAATCGTTTCGATGATTTAACGTTAAATCGAAAACAATTATTGGATCAAAGTTGAATTGAACTTTACAGTTCAATGTTGAGGCATATTTTGTAAGCAGTTTCATTAAACGAAGGTTGAATCGTTGCTAAAAAAATTAAAGTACTGTACAGTTTCATCAATCACAGTTCAGTTCCGAATCGTTAACGTTATTTCGACCGAGATTCAACTATTTGTGTTCGCTCAACTCTGAATCAATATTCTTCAACTGCTCGTCAAACTGCAAATCTTACATTGACTCAAACTCCATTCAACTTATCAACGCAGTCAAACAACCATTCGTATACTTTCAACTGGAAAGTTAATTCAACGATGATTCTACTTTTTCGCAACATTGAGCTATCTTAAAGTTGAATTAATGTTGATACTTGTTTACCATTTTATATAAAAAGATCTACCTTTATAGCTTCAAACGCAGTCAAGCATAAAATAACGCTCAAGAAGATAACTTGCATCAAAATCACTAAGGAATACATGTTTTCTATCTTCTCAACATACAATATTAACGACCTGTGTTGAATGATACAAGATTTAATCTCGCGAAGTGTACCCTGCGGAGAATTGTTCGATTTCGACTGAATATTTGCAATGCGTTGTCGCAGCATCTGAAACTGCCCTTTTGCAAATACAAGAAAGAATACCAAAGAAATGTCAAAGCAACTGTAAATATTGCCCAGCTTATAATTGTTAAAAAACTGAAACAGAGAAGGTTTAATATTAAACAAGAATAACAAGTAGAAAGCTGTCAAAATACTAAGTTAAAAACATGCATCTGTTATATTTTATGAAAAATAAAAATAAAAAAGAATTAAAAGAAGCACACTTAAACTCAAAAAAAGAATTGCTTGACAACAGAAATACTTACTTGGTACACAAGTGTAATTTCATACAAAGGAGATATTGTAAAAAAAGATGGAAGATCGAATATGTATTCATAAGGAAAAGGATTTATCGTAGTGTTATATAGCTTAAAACCTAAAGAACACAGTGACTTAATTAATGTTGAGCAAAAAGCAAGAAAAAAATATAATCAAATTTAAGAACATTAAAAAATATATTTATAACATTTAAAAAAAAAAAAAACTAAAAATCAGCAAGAATTCAACTGAAAACGTATCTCAAACCAGAAAACTTGCTTAAATTTTAGTAGAAACAACAGAAATTATCATAAACTATATAACAACGTACTGGTAATACTGTACATGACATAAGTTGTAATAGTAACTTGGTTGCAAATAAGAAGAATGACGATGAAAAGTAAACTCCGCTTGTTGCATTTGTCCATGATTCTTCTGCTTTGCAGGTCGTTGGCGACGTTCGAGATATTATTGTACGTGTATTCGATAAGTCTTAATAAAGTTTTCCGCTTGAACGCCATGTAATAAAACTTACAACTAATTATAGTAAGCGACGTTGAAATGCTCATCAACCGGACTGCGTGCTGAAATATCTCATATATATCTATTTCAATTATTTTTACATAATTAAATAAAAAATTGCTTAAAAGGTTTTTCACTGAGAAATCAAAGCGTTTGACTTTTGGTAACTTATTTTCAAGAAAAACCATTTAAATTTGTTACATTCAAATTCGTTCATTATATTTTCAATTGGAACTTGGCAATTAATTTCAATCGACATTTACTTTTAAAATTAATCACTGAATTAATTTATTTTAAAAACTGTATTAAATACCGCGCGCAAGTTCACTTACTTCAATATTATAACAGCACTGAGGAAGGTATTTCATCATAATACAATCTCCTAGGACTATGCTTATCATAGAATCAATGTAAAAGCACATAATAGTTTTTCTAACGAGGCTACTACTTCCTGGCCAAAATCCAACAAATGACAAAAAGTACTTGACTATTATGAATGAAAAGTACTTCTCGGCACCTTTTTCCTTCTGGGCCATTTCTGCAGTCTTTTTTACTCTCACAAGTACAAAATGACTTTACGAAGTTAAAGACTAAAAATGTTCAGTTCGTGAAACGAGTTGCTTGGTTTGTAACATAAAATGGTGATTTAGTAGATAAAAAGAAATGTTACAAGATAGAAGTTTTTGTAACAAAGTAAAAGCGGCTACGTAGCATTTACGAAAGTGACAGGTGTCTCTGTAAGTGACACGAAAATTAGGGAATCTACGTTTGGCACATATAAGCTATTAACGTAATTATGGGCATATGAAAGAAACTTGCAAAAAGACAAGTTTTACTTTGGATCCGATACGTGGTAAATAATCGATATGTTAGTTTAGTTTGTCCACCGAAAGAAAAGGAGCAGCGTTATTAAAAGAAAGCAATATTGGAAATCGGAAAGTTCATACATATAAGTGTTATATAAAAAAGGAATTTAATTTACATTTATATTGTTAATGGTTTGAAAGAAAAAGGGAAAAGAACAAATCATAAAGGTGTATGTATCTATTTTATTACCATTTTTGAATGATCATAAAAGATTTTACTTTTTGACCAAATTGCACGGTACAGAATTTGATATGTGGTAACTTAATTCAACATAATCTCTAAATGATTTGAGACAAACTGGACAGTTGACCCTGAAATAATTTGATTTTGTATGAAAGAATGTCTGTTTTTTTAATTGTTAATTAGAAAAAAAATTAGAATGTCGACTAAAATATTTACCAGCTGATTCCTGATTCTCCGTGTATCGAGCACTTTTTTTTGTTTTTGTAATACTTATTACACAACTCGCAGTAAGTCATTGTAACAGAATTGATGGAGTTCGAAGCATATATCGAAAACGAATAATTCTAGTGTACGAAAAGAAGCGTAGATCAAGTTTTTATTTCATTAAACGTTTGTGTGTCAATGTGTTATTGATGTTTTTCTGTAAAAAATTAATTAACCAAGAAATACATTTATTACAATTAAGAAATAAACAATATAATTTTGACGAAGTGATATAATTTTAATAATATACGTGTGATAATATACGTGATGATTATATTTAGATTTTTCTATATAACAGATTAATTGGCCGATGCTATATTTAACAATACTTATAAGTTAAATAACCACTTTAATGTCATGTCTGTATCAATGCAGATAAGTGAATAATAATGCGTTTTTAACGTAAAAAGTTGACCCATATGCAACTTAAAAAAAATTAAATTATTTGAGTTTTAATATTAAGTGGAACGTGCATTAGAAAGTGAAAATTATTAACATAGCTATACACTGGTCCCATGCTACTTTTTTACAAGGTATGTTTTAAATCTAACTTACTTGTATGAAGTCCTTCAAAAACATCATTTTTGCTTAAGAAATCGTATTCAGGTAGTTTAAAACCGCTCCAAACCAATATGTTATTCAAAAAAATTGTCATAGTAATACTTTAAAAAAGCTTGCACATACTTCGTTAAATTTAAGAATGTCAAAAATATGCAACATTTTTATTTATAATAGTTCATTCTATTGAATTATATATTATATTATTTTATTACCATAGAATTCCGTCTCAGATTAATCAATTTTATATATCGCTTTTATTAATAAATATTACTTTTTATAATGTTTTTGACTCCACATCAACGATTCAAATTTTAGGTGACTTTTCCGAAATATCATATTTTCTTCAACTCTTAATTTTATCTTCACCTAAATTATTATTACAAATGTTAAAATAATAAAAGATAAATTACAGTTACTTTAATACTAATTCTATCACAAGATAATTAAAAAAAAAGATGCGTTTCTTTCAATAGTGTATTTTTATGTAAATTACATTTAACATTAATACAACACTGGTACAATCACACTTACAACATGTGTACAAATAAATTGTATCGAGCAGAAAATCCATCTGTAAAAAGAAAAAGTATTGAGCACACAATCTTTTTTATAATAGTATAAATTACTTTTTAAATATTGAGTTTCAGATTATGAACGAAAAGTTTCATCTTTTGATTCAGGACTCTAGCCAAAAATCATCACAAAAATAATTCATTTTACTGGAATTTTCTATAAATTAAATTATGCTTCTATAACTTTTTGTGTAATAAAACAATTACAACACATTCTTTAAAATTAGTACATGTAAAGTTAGTGAGACTACAAAGCCCGCCAGTAGTGACATGAATAACAATTTTCTTATTCACCTTTGCACCAAAGTGAAGTTACTCGCATTGACGTTCCTACCTCTAACACTGAAAAAAAATGCGATTGCATGTAAGTATATTTTTCATATTTATTAAATTTCTTTGTCTCAAAAAGAAAATTAATCAGTATTGAAAATAAAAGAGACATCAATGTGAGTCAGTCGAAAGATGGTTAAAGCATCATTTTAAAAGTTCGTAGTCATTTTATTGGTTTATCATTATTCAAATATAATTAATTACCTTTCAAGGCGTGTACAGGACATGTAAATTTCCGAAGTTGTTGTCGTTCAAATTTAGCTCTGTGTCCCAACGGGATATTCTAAAAAATGTTTGTATTTTATTAGCATATTTTAACATAAATGCAGTAAATAATTTCAATTGTCAAATAATATCAGAACACGTTGGGAAAAATTGACATCAATGTTAATCAGACCCGAAAGATGGGATCATCATGTAAAATTCTTGTAACCCATCATTGGTTGCATTATTTTTTATACCTTTAATTTTGCGCATTTATGTATCCTTATGATCTGAGATTTTATTACTATAGTGCAACCAATGATGGATTAATCGTTAAAAATAGTTTCAAGCATAAAAGAAAATTACCTCAATATCAAAAGAACATTGACTGATTAAAAATGCCTCGTTTCCATGTCAGCCTTGAATCTACGTTTTTTGCAATCCTGTGGAAAATAATGAAAAATATTAATGACATATAATTCTTAAATCGCAATAAAATTGAATGTTGTACGCAAATAATCAGTTTTTTGGGTTAATTTGACATCAATGTTAATCAGACCCGAAAGATGGGGTCATCATATAAAAAGTGTAATTAATAAAAAAAATTATATAATTTATTTTAAGAAATTACCTTATGCAATTAGCTGATAAACAAAGTTCGTCACCCTCTGTCATTGTTCGCTTCTATTTTCACATAAGTCCTTGATATTCTGAAAAAATACAAAAATACCCATCTTTAGTTAAAAGTATTTCTTTTCTTAAACATAAAGATAATCGTACATAAAATAATCAGAACACGTTGGGAAAGTTTGACTTCAATGTTAATCAGACCCGAAAGATAAAATCATCATTTTGATCGATGAATTTTTAATAAACAACTTTTAATATTATTTAACGAACGTAACTTACATATACTTGTTATATTTCTATAAATTATATTTGACAGAATTTTTTCAAGATTAAATAAATTTCAAGAATATTTACCTTCATGAATGACAATCAAATTTGCATCAACCAGCGGGAACAGCAATCTGTAAGCATATAAAATATTATAAACATGTGTTCAATAAATCTCCAATCGTTCTCTCTCAGACATCAATCTTGATTCAATTGTCACTAAGGATATTCGGTCAATTTAATATTCTTAGTTGCTAATCAAATTGTATGCAACAATTGATAAAAACAAAGAAAGAGGAAAAAATTAAAAAAGATAACTTTGGCGACGACTTGTCGATTAACTGATTTTGCCAATGAAAGAAGTTGATATTCAATTTAACTAAAATAAGAAAACTGTACTGTTTTTGCAACAGTTAATAATGTACAATTTTCAACGTGTGATTTTCTTCATTTCTAGAGACAAACTTCTAATTGAAATTCGTGAAACAAAACGAGAAATCTGCATTAGGCGTAACGGATTGATTCAACTCAAAAAACAAGAACAAAAAAATTAAAAAGATCACTTTCCTCTTCGGTTCCAAAATAATTCTCCAGTTAAAAAAAAATTAGAAAAAAGGGCCAATGTACATAGTACTGGTTCTTTAAAAAAGTGTTTTCAATCATTAAAAATATTTGTTCCTGGAGAGCAGCAGTCTCAATATCTTGACTGCTTTTATGTATGAAAAGAAAAAAAATGTTCTAAATTGACTAAATGTGTCAAATTGGAGCGCATGATAAATAGCTGCTTCTTAAACAGGAGTAGTGTAGCGTTCTAGAATATGAGTATTCGATACCATATTATATTATTATATCAAATATATTTAATGTTGGAGTATTAATACCGCAATTATTGATACTATTTACAGTATGAAAGTCGAAACTTAAAATATTTAATTTCGTCAATATGAAATATCAAAATGTCCAAGAATTTAATGTTCCATCGGTCATAAAAAAATTGATACATGATTTCCAATATGAAATATGTTATAAAAACTAAAAGATAACAGCTGTATCAATTTGATATTTATAATGGTATTAAACTAAAAATATTATTCATAATTATTTAAAGTATTACAGTTTAAAGTTAATTTTGTTGCTATTGAAATATAATTTTCAAAAATGTAAAAAAATATGAATCAAGCACTTTAAAATATAATTTATTTTAATATAATTTAAAATAATAAAACGTTGCTTAGTACTATTTATTTGAAGTTATGTTAATTTCAATTAAGTAGAGTAATAAAAAAACTTACTTATATTGTTCACCGTCAACAAATCGATACTATTGCTAATACGGAGCATTTTTAAAAAAATCCCAAATAAATTATCCCAATTCTTTAAATTTGTTCAGGCTATCACCAATGCAACTAATACATTTCAATTATAAAAAATCCTCAGTGAAAGAAGCGTGATAACGTAAATCAATTTCCTAAAACCAATTCGAGCGTCGGCTCAACTTGTTAAAGTTTTGTAAAATCCGAGTTCGTAATTTACCAGTCGATGTAAATCCCAATCCAATGCAACAATATTTCAATTGAAATTCAATTGATACGCATTCAAATTATTTATCATCAGCCTAAATATAGCTATGGAAGACAAAAGAAAAAAGTTTGTCCCAAAGTTGTCGCAGGAGATATTGGCAAAGACGCATCGATGGGTCTTTTCATCGGGAAGCAGTTTAAACTTAAAGTCAGGGATAATTTGTTACTTTCGTTGTATCATAATTTGTTAGAACGAATAGAGAGAGAAAAAGAGAGAAAAAAAAGATATTTGTACAAGATAATTTGATATTCGGCTATAACATATCCAATGTCCCACCCCAAATGTAATTGTAACATTACAATTAAGTAGAGTTGACTCGGTCTACTCACCTTGATTTAATGGAAGATTCAAGTTAGTTAGTCTATCTTGTGATTGATGAACTCTCCTCCGTTAAAAGTTTCAGTGTAACATTGCAATTTAATTACTGCAATCTTTTTTACAGCAGCTTCTTGCTTGCAGACGTATCCAATAGTGGTTGATTAAGTAACTAATAATCGCAATGGTATATGGGATATTGGGATAAACGTACGTTTACGGTACGGTACAATAAAAGAAATTGAAGCCTGATTTTATTTAGTTAGAATGTTAAGTAATCTACAAATTTGAATGAGATGTAAAAGTTTTCCTGATTAATTTAGTTAAATTACTGAGATCATTTTTACTTTGAATGAGAAAAATTTACCTTTTACTTTTTTTTTTAAATATGTAGTTGCAGTTTGTAATTATATATCAAATTAATTAATTACATGTATTAATTATATTAGAAAATATTAATGTTTAAATTTTAATTTTATTATTTAATTAAAATGTATTTATTTCATTTTAATACATGCAGTATTGTAACTGCATTAAGTGATGAAAGGTTTGATGATACCAATGCATTTTTGGTAGAGTATTGGAAACAGTTGGATAAAGTAAGGGTCACTGAAGTTGTTTATTTAAGATATGTAATAAATGGTTAAAAAACAGCTCGAGAATGCGAAATGCAAAATTTAACTAATATTAATAATTTTTTAATTTCAAAAGGAATTTTGTTATTTTAATGCTTATGGTAGGAAAAACGGTAAGCATTAAATTAACGAAATTCTTATTTTAAATACGTCGAAGCAGAAAAATAATTTCAATTGTAATTTTTCAACTGAAAATATATATATAAAAAAATAATAAGAAAAGTTTTAGTTTGTTTGTAGTAAAAAAGTAAAAAAAAGTGATAACAAATTACATACAAAAAAATACAAAAAACATTTGATGATATAATTTGGTTCAAGATCATCAACCAACCCAACGTTGATAAAACCTAATTCCATTTTATTTGCATAAAAAAAAAAAAAAAAAATTGTGCTGGTTATATTCTGAAGAAAGATAAGTCCAATCAACAGTGGGTTAACATTTGAATGTATATAGTATTTTTCTATTCAACTCCTGAAAATTAAAGTACATAATTGTAATTGTTCAACTAAATAATACAATGAATAACATGAAACATATTTTCCCCTATTTTTGCATTTTAAAAAATTCATCATAGTTATTACTAATATTAGTAAACTATTATTAAAAGAAAAAAAAGGATGTCAAATTTGTATGTATATTTCGTTGGTGACTTTAAAGAAAAATATATTAAAGAATTTGCAGTGTTGTGATAAATTCAATTGATTTAACTATCGACAAATTCCCTTAAAGTATAAAATGTATCAATCAATAATAATTAAATAATTAATATTTACCCACCCAAATATTTAAAGTCTATTAATAATGAAGTTGTAATTTTTCTTTCAATTTCACTAAAGTAGTCAGTTATTCACGATATAACGAAACTATTTTTTATATACTTTCTAATTACTCATAAAAATAATAATAAATTCAGATTTTGTTGAATTCAGCAGAATTAAATATTTCGTCAACATAATTTAACGCTTAAATGTATTCAATTTTCGTTAGAAACAGTTAACTTTAAAACATAACAAATAACAGTTAAAACAATTATTACTGATTTTTAAAAGAAATCATAGTTGTTACAATTGAAAAAAATGTCTCTCAATGTAGATTTATTTGTAAGTTATTATATTTCAAATTACAATTATAATTCACAATTTATAATTATAATTTGAACGTCATACTGGATAAATTGCATTAAATGTTAAAAAATAGTACATTGTGTAACTAGCTCGAGAAATGTGACTTTTGTGTCAATCTACATGTAGTCGCATTTTTTCATCTAGTTGCACATTATTTCTGCTACTAAATGAAAAGCACCATTTTAAGTGGTTTATCGAATGTTACTTATTGAAAGTAAAAATTTCGTTATAGTGAAATATGCAAGGAACATATTTGAAAAAGACAAATTTGCTTTCTATCTTTAATAAAATAAAAAAATAATACAATAAAATAACGGGCCCAAAATTGTCACTTTTCTGGTTAGTAGCAAAAAAAAACCTTAAGATTATACAAAATTTTTAAGTGAAACCTTAATAATAAGCTAATTATTCGATTGGAATCAGCAATATGTATCGATTGCGTTGCGAAAAATGGCGGTCATCAAATCACAAATAAGATTATACAACTTTTATAAATTCTGCTTTCTTCTCTGTTAAATAATTCTATTTTTCTGTTTTCTTAATAATTAAATAAAGTAATTTGTTAATGTCTTTTCACAATACAAAATATTATATTCAAAAGCATGTGGTTTTACGACCGGCATTAATTTTAGTTCCAATGATTGGCGCATATTCCCAGTTCTACAGTGAAATTCCAAAACTTTCTTCTATCCACTATTCATCTAATGTTATTAAAAGGTTGATTTTTTTTTCTTCTGATGAACACGAAAGATTTCAATGTAAACAATTACATATCAATCTTATTGTTTATAACGATTGAAAAATTATCATATTAATTGTAATCGATATTCAAAATAAAATTACAATTTCAATTACTTAAATAAATTAAAAAAAAAAAAGAAAAAATTATTACGTTCTGTCACTCATACCCATGCTGTACTGTACATTGCCGCATTCTTTGCAGGGTATTCAATTTTAAATATCCTACAAATTTTTACGAAAGGTAGTAATTTCCGTGAGTATGAAGTACGTCACAACGTGGATATGGCGTGAAATGTATACTATTCAACAACCTTCAGCAAACATTTTGACAATTATTCGCGGATTTAATTTAATATAAATAAAAAATTCTATATAACTTACAACCTTGATGAAATTAAAATGTCGGGTATTTTCCTTAAGAAGACAAGATGAAACGCGATCGGCAAAATGATCGAGAAAATGTTCGAAGAGAGACTCGAGGCAAGACTTTGAAATAACGATATCCAATTAAATCATACATTTGTATATTTTTATTCGTATAGATGAAGACTCGTTTTGACAAATACCGGTCTAGGCTTAAACTAAAATTGACTATGGTAAATGGAGAGAGAAAAAAATAGAAAGCTTACTACATTCACAACATTAAAATCTCTGACACATTGTCAGCCATACAAAAATGGTCAAATAAAAAACAAAACTTAATTTGCGTTTGATTTAACACACGTCTGTTCAAGGTTCATTTACATTTTTTAAAATCTTCAATATACACATATATTAATATATATTTATACTTCCTTGTAGTTATAACTATATAATATATATATATAATATATATGCATATGATATTGACAAAATTAAACTTACATACTAACGATTACTTGCAGTACCAAAAAAAATCCCTTTCTCAAAATGGAAAACGTCAAGAATACTCGCTGAAGCCATTGTATACGCGACGCGTGATCACTGCGTGAGCTGTATTTGAGAACGATCGACTTTAAGAACAAATTGCACGCAACGAGCGTCTTTGTTCGATTTTTGTCATCGCGAACGAAGAAAAGATCAAGTGTCTAAATTCATTGCCCGACGGTAAATACTTTAAATAATCCCTTTCTTTATAAATAAACTTATCAATTTACATACTAATATGTATAAAAGTGTCTAACGGAAGTACGAAGAATAAAAGAAAGAGCGGAACAATGACGTAAAATAAGCAGAAAACTAAGAAAATTATTATCGTTCTAATAAATTTCCCAACTTTAAAAGTGTCCATCAACTTGATCTTTTAACGCGGCAAAAATTCGTTAAATGGCTATATAATCAGACCACATATGTATGTATACGTGTGAGTATTTATGCATGCGTTAATACATTTTGCATGTATATATAGTAAACTTCGTACATAAGAGAAAATCATTGGAACGTTTTTTGATGACCAAACGTTAGCCTTTTCTTTCTTTCGGTTTGCAATGTTTTGATGATGCGCGCCAAGTTCGATTAACGAAAACTAGTAACGCCTACGTTTATTCGGATATTCTTCCTGGCGGCCGCGATCGCCACCGCCACCGCCGCCGCCACCGCCGCCGCCGCCGCCTCCGCCGCCGCTTTGCCAGCGGCCGCCGCCAGCGCTTCCGCCACGGCCACCGCCGCCACCCATTTCGACTCTCATATCCATGAGGTCCATTAACTGACCGCGCTCGTCATTGTAACCCCCGCGATTTCCGCGCTCCATGTTATTATATGCGTCCATAAAGGACTTCGGGTCCTATGTTCGCAACGGAAACACGTGTCATAGACAGGTCATTGTCAAAGTTTCAGTATCAATAGATACGCGTTTTCGTATAACGTTTACATGGGACGACCATCCAGTTCAGCACAGCAGGTTCACATCGTGTGTCAATTTTCATCGTCAAATCACATAGAAAAAGAAACGGGAAAAAGATATTGTTAGAATCTGGCGAGCATCTCGGCAATCGTGTGATACTTGTCACGCGCCTTTTTTTCTCATTTTTTTTATATTCCTTTTTATTCGCAGGGTGGAAAATTATTATTAATCTATAAATCTATATATATTATTAATTTAACAATATATATAAGTTATTGTCACACAACTTGCGATTTCATTTACCTTAGAACTGTTATGCAAATTGAGCGAAATGACAAGCATTTTGATTACTTGAATTTAAATACAATTGATTGGTAACGATATGTTGTTTTATTGATTAATTAAATAGAAAGGATTGTTTATTTAATAAATGTTCAATGATAATTGCATGTTTTCCACCCTGATAATTATTAACTAGCACACCATTTGATCATTTGTTTCATTATAATTAAAATGCAATGTATAAGTGATTACTTGATGATATTGTCATCAAATTTAATTTGTAAAACTAGTGGACCAAGCAAATACCCAACGACATTTAAGAAGAGGTTTTCAATATAATATAGTGAATAAATTATTAAAGTATGGGCAATGCCGCGTGCATTGATTTTACACATCTTAAGTAGAGTGATCACAATGATCATTATGATTAACAAATAAAATGTACAAAAGCTTAAAACTTTTGTTTATGCACAATAATACAATCAACTTGATACAAAAAGATGTTTCTGTCAATTCACTATGACAATCCGGCTCAGAGAACCATTTTGGATTGTTCTTTCAATCAGTGTCGATTACATTTAATTTTGTTGTTGTTTAATGGTCATGTGAAGAGTCCTCGTAAGAGTCGATTCTTAAATGATATTTAAATATGAAATAGTTGCAAAACCGAGAGAAATTTGATTAAGATTTCTCATTAGTCCTTGCTTTTTCATATTTATGTATTTCATCTAAATTGTGATAGATAACAAGAGTAATAAAAAAAATTGCAAATTAAATATCTATGTTCTTCTATTTGTTTTTGTAAAAGATTAATCGAACTTATAATCGATTAAACTCAAATTTTAACAAAATGAAAATAGATATTAAAAACAAATTTAAAATTAAATCCATTTTTTAAATAAAAAAGTTAAATGCGCCTTTCGTTGCTTTCTTCGTATTACTATTAAATACTATGTAAATTATTCAAATAGACAGATAAATCAATGATTGTAACTTAATATTTATTTCAACTTCATTTCTTTTCGATCTAAATTTGTCTCTTTTGCTAAATAATAATCACTTACAAAAAAATATAGAAATTATATAAATTAATAAAACGTTCATAACTACTAACGAACAATCTTTTTTTCTTTGTTAACGAACAAAAATTAATAAATGAAATTTCTTATTATTATTGAAAATTCAAAATCGTATTAATATATGGAGGAACATTTTTTGTATATTTCAATAGCTTGAAGCCATTTGTACCGAGTGATTTTCAGAAATAAATAATCTCTGATTTTGGTTATATCAAGTACCACAACCTTAAAATCAAACCATTTTTCATGTAGAAAAATGCAGATAAAATAGAGTAAAGTTTACTGACTTTGTTAAAACACTTCTGAATATTTACATTTACAAACGACAAACCATTAATTTATCTCACAAACATTAAATATTTCATTAAAGTGATCTCAATTAATTTGAAAATTTATTTATTTTGTCACCCAATGATGATTTATCGTTATGTGCGGCGATCATATATGTAAATATATATATGATTATGAATTGATCTACTTATGTGAATATTAAGCACAAGAAGAATTTTAATTTACTATTATTTATAAAGTAAATTTATAGTTCAAAATTATAATTTTAAAAAGTATATCCAACTTGTTTTAACAAAACTTGTAATTTTACTCCATCATCTTTTTTCCTATAGATAAAATAAGAAATATACCCTTTGCTTCTCAAAATTACGGCCAGATTCCCGCAAAGTTTTAGCACGGATGTTACGTCAACTATCGCCTTGGGATAATTTCGCAATTAATGAGCGGTTATAGTAAGTTAAGAAATTGTGCTAATTTCACACCCTCCCATATCGGTCTTTCGTGTACCAGTTGATAATAGTATATATCCATGGTTTAATAATTGTATATAATATATCAAATATATGCTTTTCAATTCCATCTAAAAGATTTAATGCTGGGCATTCCTTAGTCCACTTAAACTAAAGAACTGTAAAGAAACTTGTATTTATAATTTAAAAATTGAATATATAAATTACTAATAATAAAATGAATAGTTCATATTCATATTTAATTACTTTTCAAACAGTTCCAACAGTTCTATAGTTAATATATTTAAGGATTCACATATAAATATATAAAATAGTATCCGTTGTTTGCAAGCACGTGCAGCAGTCAAATGAAAGCACAATATTCAAGGATTTGTTATAATTAAACAATACAAAAGTGATAGAATCTAAAGGTTTTCATCAGCGAAAACAGTTTTGTACAAATTTCATAAAAGGATAGGTTTAGGAACGTCAAATTTGTTGGTAAACGTCAACATCATCGAATTCATAAGAGGAGTTGTTAAGCAAACATATTAATCCCTCCACCCATCCCTCAATTCAAAATCAATGTCAACTATTTGCAGTCGCAGTCCCAATAAATCGCAACATTAAATGGCCGCGACTGCTTTTCTAAAATTTTTCGCAAGGTTTGATAAGTCGGCAAAAGTAGTACGTCAATGTAACATTGACTTTTCAAACAACATTGTTTATTACAAAATTTCATCTACCCTGCAGCAACGTTTTACTTCTCCATGATTTTTCCCCTACTTCATAATATAGTTTAAATAGGCATAAATTGAACAACTAAACAAATTAAAAACTGTCAACTCAGTAAAAAAATAAAAACAGTTTATTAGTTGTATTAAAAAAATCATTCAATTTTATGCAGACTCCGATCCCAGTTTTTAAAATGATTTTCAAATGATTGTCTTTACTAAAGTTTTCAGACTTCTTGTTCTTTACTAAGCAACTATCTAAACAGTTTAAATTTTCAGTTTTTTATTGACTAGAGAATTGGAAATCAAATTTCTAAAATTCCTTCAAAATTTGAGACCGAATTGAATCCATTTTTAACTTTCTAACTGTAAACGAGATTCTTCATCATAAGTACAAAAAAAGACATTTTTTGACAACTCCATAGGAAGAAAAATATCGCTATTTATATAAAAGTGACATATCACTATTTATAGAAAAGCGAAAACTTTTTGCTTTATTTTTCAACCCGTCATTGAACATAATGTCTGATGTACAATAAAACAAAAATAAAAGTTAAAAAATGTATGCAATAACTCCTTTTCCTTGCAAAGTAGACAAAATTATAAACAATTGTAATTTTTAATTTTTTTTCTCGAACCCTATAATTCAAATGGGGTGCAAATTTGCACTCGCGTTCTTTCAAACGTCCAGTAAAGCAACTACATAACCAGGGTTCCCTATTTTAGTAGTAAGTTTGTCTATTATGCAGTTTTCATTAGTATGTAGAAATCGCTTATTCCACTTTCTTTGTCAAAAAACAAAGCATCAAGTATAAATAAGCCACCCATGTATTAACTTATGTTAAGTTGGTTCCTAAAATGTATACACCAAAAATGGATGTTTTTAAAAAAAGCCAGTACTCAGGTTATTGTACTTTATATATACTTTTTTCACATTGTATATATTTTTCAAAGCACCAGTGGTATTTGTGGAAATTGGGTCAGGACATGGTGTTTGAGGGTCGAAATATTTCCAGTAGATTGTCATGCAATAATATATAACAATAAATTTCAAAATTCGATTGGGTTTTGAAAAATTCTAATCTTCTGGAGTGTATGAAGAATGATTGTATTATTTCAGCATCAATAATATGATTTGCTGATCAGAAAATCATTGTCTAGTAGTTTTTATTTAAACCGATTTAATCGATAAAGACGATTCAATAAATCTGTATAGTGCTCATTGACTTCTCCACGTGTTATTTTATTATTATTTTGTTTTTTCATATCTTTATATAATATACAGTTATAAATAAAAAAAACGTAAACTTCAGCTTTTCAAATTTTCTTAAAAACAGAAATTGTAAGTTCCGAGTGACAAATATGCAAACAACATGATACTATCTGAACACAAAATGAAAATTTATAGAACACGTTGATTTCTTTCAAGAAAGAAATGTATGTCTTGTGATATTCACAAGAAAAAACAAACATAAAAAAAAGTATCAGCAAACATCACTTCATGCATAAGTAGTATATTCTAAAAATATAGGTGTTAAACTCTTTTGAGTAATTTTACTATTTGTACTATATTTCCCTAAAATGTCAACTTTAACATATTTGTCCAACCTAAATTCAATTTAATCCTTTAATGCCCAGGCGTCCTTATCGGGGCAGTGACATTTGAATTATTAATTAGAAAAATTTTTTTTAATATTTTGAAAAACAAAGATGTTTTAAACAACGAATTTTCATAAGCTTAAATTTTTTTTACTGTGGAATCTTAAAAAAGCAAAAAAAAAATAATAAGAAATTATCCAATATGAGAAACAGGAAAAATAAAATTTTTCATACAATATTAATTATTTAAAAAGTTAAATAAAAAATAACTCTGATTTCATAGCCGATAAAACTGTCTGGGTGTTAAAGAGTGAAAAAATATAATAAAAGAATCAACATAAGAAGGGATGAAAAGAATAATAAGAAATCAGAAAACAAAAATTAAAAAGTAGAATACGTTACCACTGGCAAGTTGTTTCCAGCTGTAAAAACAAGAAAACAATGAATTAATAAAAGATATATATTCCATTCGATACTATTATCCCGTGAATGGTCGTGCGATTTTCATTATTTCATTAAATCACCCAGCGCGACCATTTATGGGATAAAATTCAAACTAAAATTCACTTCAATAATTTATCATATGTGCTTCTAATTTATATTTTGCAATGCATTTAACATTTACAGCGAATAAAATAAAATTGTATCCATTTCCATTGGCACACGAATAAGTTACAAAACTACCGTGCTTCCTACCTGGATAATTTTTTCTTCCCCTACCAAAATTAACAAATGGCACTCGCTCAACTACTGTTCAGTTGAGCGAGCGTGGCGTCGGGGATAAAATTAAAAATAATAATAATAATAAAACACACACAGTTTAAATCAATGAATAAACAAAAAAAGTAATTTAAACCAATCTCAAAACTTTTAATGTTGTGAATAAAAAGGTTAAATTTGTTTTCTTTTCAAATAGATACTCACCATCTCCAGCTCCATAGCCATCGCGTTCATTATTAACTGAATCATAATTTTTACTGCCTCCCATTCCACCAGAACCTCCCCTCATGGCTTGTTCCTGAAAGAAATCATTATAAATTTAATAAACATATCTAGAAATGCACAGAAAATAAAAAATATATAATTTAGTATATTAATAATTTATATTTAATTTGATTTCCAAAACATCTGTACCTGCATAAAAAGATTGTTCTCCTGTTGTCGTCTATGGAGTTCTTCTTCTTGTCTTCTGATACGTATTGCCATTTCTTCCTGTTGACGTCTCCTGAGTTCTTCCTCGCGGGTTCTTTGTTCTTCAGCTTGTCTTTCCTTCATTTCCCATTCACGTTTTTGTCTTTCACGATCAGCTTCACGAAGTCTCAATTCTGTACAATCAATGAAAAGATTTGTTATTCAAAAATATATCGTTTTTATTGTAATACTTTTATGAAAAATAAAATACTTTTAACTTTATTATTTATCTGATTACAAATTCATTTTTATTCAACAAATAAAGTGTGCCCATTTCTTTCGGCACACAGATCAGTATGTGATACCAAACTATGCTTCCTGCCTGGGCTAACAATTAATTTTCCCCTATAAGTAAATATACTGGCACTCGTGAGATAGATAAAAATATCAAACAAGCGTGGCATCGGGGTAAAAGAAATGAATTAAAAAGTTCAAAAAATAAAAAATCATCAAATAAGGATAAGTATAAACACTATCAACAGTGAAATAAATATAACACTTACGTTCTCTGAGAAGCTCTGTTTCATGTTCATATCTAGCATATTCCATTTGAGCTTCCAGTTTTTCTTCCTCCATTGCCATTTCTCTCTTCAATGCTTCTTCTTTTTGTTTGTAAAGTTCGTGTAGTTGCTTCCACCTGGTGCCATATTCATGCTCAAAAGACCCAACTTGTGCAAATCTTGGAC
Organism: Aradophagus sp. ZL-2020; assembly: GCA_022817685.1. Classification (NCBI taxonomy): domain Eukaryota; kingdom Metazoa; phylum Arthropoda; class Insecta; order Hymenoptera; family Scelionidae; genus Aradophagus; species Aradophagus sp. ZL-2020. The sequence goes on from JABFOV010001655.1 coordinate 20,621, forward strand.
CAACTTCACGAGCTTTAAAGAATTCTGGAGTTTTGCGTGGAACATTTTTGTCAGGATAACCATCCATGTCATCATTTTGTTCATAAAATTCAACGACTACTGGACGAAGAGATCTGTTTTAAATAATACAATTGTTATTTATGAAAATAATAATTTATTGTATTTTCAATAATAAGTTAAAAAGGTGCATTACAAGATTGTGTTTTTATTTATTTTTTTTCCATGTATGGTTTCATACAAGCCATGGAAATATGATTAAATCTTATTGGATGCTTCTATAACACTTCCCTGCTAAAAACTTCTCCCTTTATTTATTATTATTATCATTATTACTTTTTTTTTCAGTTGTCTATGTTAACACAATTTTAAAAAATCAAGTGCTATTTTAAAATCTAGAAAGAAACTTACGCAGTGAGAAAGTAGCATCCTTCAGTGCACTTTCTATGTGCCAGTTGAGCTGATGACTTTCTAGTGAACTCCACAATGCCTTCTCCAAGGGATTTACCCCTTTCATCAACAAGAACAATCGCTCTTTCAATTTCACCAAAAACGCTAAAAGCTCTCTCCAATAATTCATTAGAGATGAATTGTGTAAGATTTTTTACTTTAATAATTGAAGAGTGTGGTGCAAATCGCACTTTCAAAGCACGACCTTTGCGAATTTGTCCATCTATTTCCCGTTTTGCTTTCTCTGCATTTGCACGGTAGTCCTAATAAATTATCATAATTGTATATTAGATAAAAGTCCTGACAATGGAAACTTATCTAAGCGAATTAATTAAAATCATAAAAAAAAGCAGCCAATGAGTTATTATCATGAAAACTCAGACGGTAATTGTTATAATCATATTAAATTATTTTTATTTATTAGACTTGATACTTAAAACATAGACATTTTTGTCACTAAATAGTTTGGGTCAAAAAATTAACATCAAACAATTAAATCAATGAAAGAACTAGAAATGTACGATTTTTAAACGTTGTTACAAAACATACAAACAAACGTACCAAGTTTACTTGACCAATATGAATTTGAAAGCAACTGCTCTATTAAACCCAACAATAATGTTGAATTAGTGTCAATCAATCACGAACAGAGAAAAAGTACAGCTGATTGATAAAGGTACTAGAATTTCAAGTTTCAAATATGCCAATGTAGTTGCTATCAAGTCAATTAATAAAATAAAAATTGATAATTTAGTTTACTTTTTAGTAAAAGAAATAATAATTACCAGGCGTAAAAAGGCAAAGTTTTTTTCTTTGTTGATAAATAGTTCAGACAATTCACCGTAAGGTTGGAACATTTGTGTCAATTCTTCTTCAGTGATGTCATTGGTCAAATTACCAACATACAGGCGATTGCGACCGCTGAATTTCTTTTCTGTTGTGTCTTGTGGTGGTAGTTCATGAGTAGGTCCATTCAATGACATTATTCTTTCCATTAAGCGGTCCTATTACAAAATAATACATTTGTAAATATTTAGTGTTTGGTTTCATGATCAAATACATTATTTTTGTAAATATAAGTAAACTGTAAATATAATATACATAATGTAACTTTAAAATGTTTGAACTTTTATTATCAATACAATTATTTGATATTATTGTTCTTTCTATGTTTGTTTTTGTTGCATTTTTTATTCTTTTACTTACATCTTGTGATCTTGGTCCCGACATTCCACCACCGCCGATGCCACCCCCTCTGCCTCGACCTCTCATCATCATTCCTCCACGGCCCATCATACCCATACCCATACCCATACCCATTCCCATTCCTCCTGGGCCATCGGCATTGTCCAAACCACCATCCATGGAGTCACTCATTTTCATCTATGATTAAAAACAGTACTTCATTAGCTTTTTTGTTATTTCTTTTCAATAAAAATGAAAATTATTTATACAAAATTTTAAAGGAGTGATTCAACCAATTGAAATGTATGAAATCATTCAAATGTGTTTACCAAAAATTATTAATAATCAATTAAAAAAAAATTAAATTAAAATTATCAACAAAATATAAAGTGCATCTTTTAAAATAGCATATCTGCATGTTTTTCATTATCAATTTAAAAATTATCTCATCTCTTGTAAAATCTCAACTCAAACACTTAATCCATCACTTAATGCAAACCAATTGAAGAGATGCTGATTCAGATGTTCAATCAAACTACATGCTATTTCAAAAGTTTGGTCAAAAGAGATAATGAAAACAATTTGAATTTACAACTTTTTCAATTCAATTGTTTAAATACTCAAATATAAATGAATTTAAATATCAATAAATACATTTAAAAATAAAATACTGATGAAAAATAAAATTTTGTTAATATACATTAAAAGTAAAATTACTTTTATTAATTATCATTACATAAAATGATTAGCTTCTATTTATATATTTTTATTTTACTTTAAAAATGTGTCAGCATTACTGATCATTTAACGAGTGCCAAGTCCAATGTAAAAATATTAAAATAAATAAAAAAAAACTAATATTGAATATTTAATAATAATAAACAAAAAATTAAATCAATTTTTTTAAATGAAGTGTATATTTTATCATAAATTGATTTCATTAAACAGATCAAAATAGATGAAAAAAATGCCGACCACGTGTCAGTTTCAACTACACATTTCTTTTCCTTTCTAAAATCAAAGAAGTTAAAAAAATACAATTTAAACATATTAAATTATTCATTCTTTCTCAAAACAAATTTATACCGATTATCATTTTGATGATATTTAATGGGAAGAAGTAGGGGAAGGGGTCAAGAATTGTAGGGCACAAGCAATGCTAATATCAACTCCAACAAATAAACTGTAAATATTTTCATATACTATTTTTATACTTTTCATATATTTTACTTAATAAAATATATCATTAAATATATTTAATTATATATTTATATATTTATTTATATTTTTATTCAACGTTTTATAAAATAAGTTTTATAAATAAAGGAACAAACGTAAGTGAATCGTTCGATTCAATCAAACAAGTAAACGAAGAAGAAAAAAGGAAGCTACGCACCTGGTCATTGCGGCCGGCCATGCCGCCACCGCGGCCGCCGCCGAAGCGTGGTCCGCCTTTGCGGCCGCCGCGGCCTCCGCCGCCGCCTCCCATGCCGCCTCCACCGCCGCCGCCGCCACGCATATGTCCTCCGC
>JABFOV010001656.1:0-23778 GCA_022817685.1 Aradophagus sp. ZL-2020
GAAAAGAAAAAAATGAAATAATTTTAAAAAAAAAATATAAAAAAAAAAAAAAAAAAAAAAAAGCTACAAATGTGAGCAAATTTGCGTATTTTATTACGACAGATGAATAAACCGTTTCGATTACGTTTCAAAGAACTTTCAAATGTTTATCCATAAAACTAAAATGTCGCAATTGCTCGTGTTTATAGCGGCCGGAAATTCGCAACATTAAGCAAAATTAAACTTAAGCTAATCGGATTTTAATTATTATTTAGCCAATTAAAAAAAAAAAAAAAAAAGGATTGAAGTTGACCGCGTTGGACCTGAATTTACGTTTATGATAATGTTTTCCCATCAATTTACTATCACGTTAATTTAAAAAATGTATCTTGAAGCTCAATAAATTAAAAAATTGTAACAAATGTTAGCTCAGTTCACCCGATAAGTTCGGTAATTTCCAAGACACGCCTTTAAATTATTACACGCAGAAAAGTGAGATGCATATTTTTACGATTTTAAACAATGGCGTAGCTCCATACTTGTTACATAAAAATGCAACAAAGGATAATTATTGCGGTACAATAGAAAACCATATTATTTTATCACTAGATATTCACGAGTAGAACAGACAGATTTTTTTTATTAAAAAGCAGGATAATTTTTACAACAACGAGATAACTACGCTATTGTTTGAAACCGTATTTGTGTCTACTGTTATACAATTGAGTTTTATAATTTGTATAAATTTATTTTGCTCCAAATTTCAATTTTAACTTAAAATCCTTACTTTTTGACACGGAACTGTAATTTTTTTTATAAAAGTATAGGAAGTTTCTAAGACGAGAAAAGTTTCAACAATGTTGAACCGTCTATTCAATGAACTTTGCTCAATTATTTTTAAAACTGTACAGTGTCTACATTTTATAATAACAAGCTTAATACACGAAATAACGACGAATGGTGAATTCGAACGTACAACTGACAATTCAACCGACAGTTTCAGCTATGTTTCAAACCACGAACGAATCTCTAATAATCCGCCGAAACAAACAAACTTCATTTGTAATCACAGATTTTATTACCTACAAAAATGAGGAAAACCAGAAAGGAAAAAGAACGCAAGCGTCATAGGATTGTAAATTCATGTTGCCGCGAAAACGTTATTCGAATAGTTCACAAAAGACTCGTGAAACACGTCGAATCACATAGTGATTTTATCGTTTGACGAGCGTTCCGGCAAAAATGCCTTTATTTGACTTTCGAAACTCGCGCTGCCCGTTGCGAAATCACTGGCCATTGATTTTTCGGGGGTGACGTAAAATGGTAACGAAGGAACGACGATTAGATAACGGCGCATCTCGATGAAAAACTCATCCCGGCGTATGCATACATATATCACTTTGAATAACATATTCAATCATTTTCGACCGGCTTATCAGACGCGTACGCGTGAATTATCGACAAAAAATAGCCGTAAACAATGTCCAGGTGGCGACAGGGTCGCGCGTCATTCATAATTCCCGCGCGTGACACAATGCGGCTGTTAGCCGCGCTTTTGACAACGACCAATTTGCAATTCCGAATCGATTTATCGCGATTATGCAAATGATGAAAAATCGTTATTTAACAGTCGCAATGCTTTATCGCTGACTGGTCGTCGTAAATTTTCGCGGCAGGAAAGCTTCGCCGCGGAGTCGCCTTTCGTGAAACTCACGGGCGCTGTTTGTTGCAGGATTTTCGAAAAGATTCGCTACTATTTTGGCAACTCGAGCGAGTCGATCCCTATGTCATTCGTCCTGGGATTCTACGTAAGTCTGATCGTGAAACGCTGGTGGGAACAGTACCGACTGCTGCCTTGGCCGGACAACCTCGCGCTCTTCATCAGCGCCGCCATCCCTGGTAATGTAAGTATTTGTCTGTACACGCATTTTCGATTACCGATTTCTCGCGTTCCATACGATTCCCATCGTTAATTCAGACTTCAAAACGTCTCGGCGTTTAATTTTTCGTATTCGTAAACTGCTAAAAGAAGTATCTTACAAACTAGTTAAAATAAAAAGTTTCAGCGAAAAATATACTTCAAAAACTTCTCGATTTAAGTAGTTTGCAAAAAAATACTTTTTATAATTTAGTTTTCGCACCATACTAAAAAATTCTAAAACACGTTCTTCAATAACAAAAAAATTTGTGATAAAAATATGCGTCCCATATTGTGACTTATCACCGCAAATTATTCAGTCCACCTGAGTTGTAGGTGGCGCTTCTTACAACACCGAGTCTCGAAGAAATAAATTATAAATTAAATTTTCAAATCACTCTTTGTAATCTATCGATTATACTATGAAATTAATGCAAAATGTATGGTACAAAATGATTTTTAAGTGAATCTACTAAATTATTCAGTTATATAAAAATTGATTGATATCGTCGACTTACTATAGTTACAAGATTCTCCTCCTAAATTGTCGTGCGAATGTCGAATCGGACAGTAATCTCTTCCGCGAAGTTAATTAACGCTGATTGATTTATTGCTATGCGCTTAAGTTGTAACAAAGTTAACGATTAAAATGAAACAATCATAATCGTTAAGTGGGAACGTAAAGAAATGTTGTCGGATATTTGTAATGGATGAAATAAAGCATAAATATTCGCAGCGTAGTTTATTGCGCACTTTATCTGGTAGAAAAAAAGAACAGAAGGTGAAAAATAAAAGAGGAAAAGGTTTTCTCGTTTTTCTGCGGTGCCCTAAATTACGTTTAGCTTGTAAATTCAGTTGAAGTTATGTTTCCAAAAATGTGTAAAAAATTTCTGTCTTTTAACACAATAAAAGTGTATACATCGGTCTTCGCTTTCGAATGTTTTGTCGAAATAAAAAGATTTGTTTTCTCATGCCGTCGTCGTCTTGGTTGTATTATTTACGAAAAAAGAAAACATTCATTCATAATTTCTTTCGTTATTTTAGCAAATCACCGTGACATGTTTTGAAGTCGTTAACCCGACTCGGTGAAGTACACTACACGTGTTCAAAAAGACGTAAAAAAAAGAAGGAATTTAATTCTTAAACAAAGAATTGACTTAAAAAATGGAACATTGGAATTTCATTGAAATGAATGAAATGACGAAAGGTTCATGATAATTTAGTTCTACCAATTGAGAATTTTTAACATCATCTATATATGAAACTACGTGTTTGATTTGCATACTTATACACTCGTGAAATATTTAAGAGAAATTACATTAATTATTCATTTAATTAAGCATTTCACTTTGATTAGATGCAATTTTTTATTTCACCGAAAAACTTCCAACCAAAAATTATTTGCACCAAAATAATTATAACAATCAGGCATTTTTATTGAAATCATAAATCAACCAAATTTTTCGTGAATAATTAATTGATGTAACTAAAAAGTTTTTTATCTGCAATAACTTCGTCAACATCATATTTCTTTCCACGTGAAACTTTTTTTCTCAATCGTAGAAGATTTTATAATCGCCTAATCCTTCTTGATGGAATGTAATGCTAATTTTTACCAGTGTCAAAATAAATGTAACCTATAACACATTACCATTACGATTTCTAATATTTTATCGAACCGTTGTCTTTCCAAAAAAAAATAACACGTTCTCAGCTCGTTGACATTGATTTTATACCGCACTTTTTTTCTCTCTTACTACTAACCAAAAAACAAAAAAAAAAAAACTTTTGCTTTGAGTTTCATTTCCACAATTTTAATTCAAATGTTTGACTCCAAACACGTAGCACAGTGACAACACGAAATAAAGGATTTAGTTGGTCAATTTTAATTTCCAATGATCACGAAGATTTGAATCGGACAAATTTAATTGTAACTAATGTAACGAAGTTTCTAAAAAACTGCAATCAACGAAAATGGCAGTTGATTTTGATGATGAAATAAATTGGCGAGAAAAAAGTGGTACTCGGGAGGTTAGATGAATGAGAAACAATGGGTGGTAGAAATAATTGAATATTGATGTCGGAACGGGGGAAAAAGAAGGAATTATCGGGTAAAACGCGGAATCAAAGTCCGTGCACGAGTTTCGAATTTGTATTGGATTTATGAATAAGTGCCTTGGGCAGTGCAAGCTGTGCATCAGAACATACCTTTCATTGAAACCTAACTAATTGAAATGCAAAAGCCGAGGCATAGGTGGCCAGCGTGGCCTCTCGCGTCGACGTTCTACTCCCGTACCCGGCATTTTTGCACGCTCCACGAGTATTCACGGATGTCGTATAACGTATGACACGCGTTATTTTCGCCTCCGTAAGATGCCGCTTTTTTTTTATTTTTCATTTAATTTATATTACACCGGAACATTGTTTCACTCGGACGATTTTTAACCTGGGATATACTTTCACGATGTTTCATTTTTATCTCTCTCTTACGTTTCATTTCACCAGTATCAACTTTAATGTGAACATTTTTAATGGTCACATACAAATTTCATGTTTTGGGTATTCCAGTACTTCAAGGGAAAATGGAAATGAGACAACGACACGATAATGAGTTAAGAATTTAAATATCCTATATATATAAATGTTATACACACACTTACTGTGACACTGTATTGAATTTGTTGTTAATTAATGTGCATTGCAAGTTAAAAGAAAATCATTACAATGATTAACTTAGAAAAACAATGCGAACGGAATTCTTTCAAAGTGAGATGGTTGTTACTTAATATTATTATTAAACGGAGAATAGAAAAAATCACTGAGTGATTTTATAAAATCAGTGAGTGAGTTTTTAGAACTCACTGAGTGTGACTTCTTATATTCTCCGTATAATTTTCAATACATTTTGATATTATATAATTAAATATATAAATATTGTAATGTAATAACAACAAGAGGTTTTTTGTTAATATCGTCGCAGCGAGAATCCGTTATTGATCTGTATTAATTTCCAACCGTAATTCATATTACCCAATGTTTAAGTATGTCACCCGAAACGATTCGTCCAGCTGTCACAATCATTCACTACGAAAATTTACCCCGAAATATTTACAATCAGAAAACATGATTCATTTACAACGAGTATTAATTTCAAAACATTTCAACACGTAATATAATATGATGACGAAAAAAAAAGGACGGAAAAAGCGTATCTCGAGTTCCGAAAGCAAGTGGAGCGAAGATCATAAAATTCTTAATTCGTTTATGATGAAAATTGGATTGAAGTAAAGGGCGAGACAAGAAGAAAACATGAAGCGAATTAGACTACTTTTTTTACACAGAAAAAAAAATAGAAATGAATGACCTTTTAAAACTACATAAATATATTTAAGTAGTTGCGGAATATTATACTATATTACTAATGTCATCCATAAAAATAACAATTTTTATAAAAACTTACAACATTCAAGATAATTTTATTATATAAAATTGTGAATCTGCTTACTATAAAAATATACAAGTTTCAAATGAAACACAGTTTGATTACTACTTTTTTCCTCCGAGTAATTTTCAACCTTGCCGTTCCGAGATTTCATTCTTTCACAACTGTTTTCTGATTGTGCGAAAATTCAAGCGATAGAGCTGCAAGCAGCGAAAAATTGCAAAATCGTTGACATGACGAAAAGTCATTGGTATTACCGGTCGCAATGCCAGGCTGCTTTAGTTGATTTGCGAATACTCCGAAGATTCCATTGACATTGTTAACTGCTAAGCGTCGCATTGTGCGGGAGCAAACTCGCGAATTTGAATCGGCGTTTGATTGTGCGCGTTATCCAAGTGCGCGGTCCGCCGGCGATAAAGCCTCGTAAATTTACGGCCTCGACACGGTTACATTTTCGGCGAGGTATACGAACGCCGCGCCTCCCCAGTAAAATCGCCAAAACAGACCAGTGGAAGATTTCAGCGCCGATTTTCATCAAGCTTCCGAGCCTAATTGATATTCCACGTTCGTAAATCGCGACGCCGTGTAATGGTAACGGCGTGCGCGTACGATATCCCACCGATATTATGAAATCGAAAACGCGATCCGTAGCAAGCAGCTCGCCAATAATAAGCGACGCTGCAAAACAACCGGCCAACAATTACACTTATCGCAATCAAATATTGCCACTTTAACAGAGGCCGTTTAAAAAGGTTACATTGAGGAAATGAGAATTGATTTACGAATTATTATACTTCTTATTCAAATTGTTATATGACACGATTATTTCAATATTTAATACTCAATTTTTAAACTTTACTACAATTTATATAAAAAGTTAACTACTTACGTGTAAACATTTTCATATAAATTGCAGTACTAAATATTCTTGAAACGAATTTTCTTTCAGTATAAAATACCTTCGACATGGGGATAAATATATTTTTCCGAAATTAAATTAATCAATCAAATAAAAAAAGGCTTCGTTAAATTGAATGCAGCTCATTTAATTGTAATCTTCCTGTACTTGCGTGGAATATTAAGTTTATTTAACCAATAATTAAATTTAAAAAAATTGTTTTAGAATTAAAGATTTATATGTTATCATATTTTACAAGGTTATACTTGAAATGGATTAAAAAGAAAATAAAGTAAACAATTATTTTCACGGTGACATTTTTATACTTGTGTGCAAGAAGTAGCTAGAAATAGATCATTGATAAAAAATCTCAAACTATCTCTTGACACTAAATACATGATGTACCGAGCAAACCACTTTCTTCGCGCTCTATAATTATTACAGTAGAAAATTGCAGTCTTATAAATTTTAATTTCGTATATAACTGATCAGGCGATTCCGCATGCCGTTGCTATTTTTAGACGGGAAAATTTGTTAATGAAATTGTAGAAATTCACGGCTGATTAATGTTAGTAGACCAATTAAAACGTTTTTCAAAAGGCCAATCAAATTACTGTGCGATTAAGTTGAAACTTTAATTGGCCATTAACGGTCGGTCATTTGTCAAATCAACATTTTTACAGACACATTTGTCTCAAGATTCCTAAAATGTCATACATTAACTTTATTGAATGAAACTGTTTTGATGATAAATTATTATCGGAAAATATGATCAACTGTTTAACCGCATAAATATTTCATAACAAAATTGTTCAAAAATTCATAGTTTTGTAAAATTCAATAAATTTTAAAATGTAACAATATTTCAACGGTCAATTTTTTTATTTTTTTTTTTTTTGTTTACTTTGTTTTTCAAATATTACTCTACTGGAACTATTAAAATATTAGTCTCCTTTTTACAGTGAAATTTTTATAAGATTATTTTTAAGTAAAATGCCGTTTAAAATATTAAGCTTAGCAATGAATAAATTATATTCTCTATACATATTAAATGCAATAGAAAAGTTAAATTATCACTGTTAAAATAATAATTTACAGTAGAATCAATAACAACGAATATATTAAAAGAAGATTATAAAAGAATATTATCAATTTATAAATTATAATCATCAAAAGTTCAATCAATTCATTGAATTTAATACAGGTTGATGTAAATTGCGGTCAAAAATTATATTAATGGTTTCACCTTTGGATGTCATAAACTTATACTATGAATCTTAAATATTTAATTATATCAACGTAAAGGATAGTTATATATTTCATAGTATTCAATCATTATCGGAAATACAGTACACGTTTGAGAGTAGAGTTGTATCTCAAGAATAAGGAAAGAGAGAGAAAAAAAGACAAATTCGCATCAGAAAGGAGGTGCCAGTAACTTTTGTGCACGAAATCGGTCGTCCACCGCAAGGAAACGGAAAACGTGTGCGGCATATTTCGCAAAGAAGATCTTTCGTTCAAACAGCATTTTCATTGTTCAGTCCACGAGGCTCTCAGTCTTCAGAAATGAAGCCCGAAAAACAAGGCGAATAGCGTGAAGAACGGTAATACCGAATTGAAAAAAGCGACTCTTTCAAGGAGGCCCTTTAGGAACCGTAGCATTCGATACAATCCAGTTTAAATCAAACTTCTTTGAAATCACTTTTTACTATGTTGGACGAAAATAATAAAGAAAAAAATAGATTAATTGCATAGAATAATAATTGCATAACAGTGTAATATACACACGTTGTAATGTGATAAAAAAAGTTCACTATTTCTTATATTTGAATTTCGAACTTACAAGTTTTCAAATCAATGAAATATTTTTAGAAATATAAAGAAAAAAAAGAACAAACATTAGGCTGACAAACAATTTTTATGGATCAAATTTCCTGATTTTTCCAGAATTTCCAAAATCTAATGTTGTTTAATTTTGTGTAATGTATATATATGTATATATATACATTATAATATTAATTATTTATTATATTATTATATTAATTATAATAATATAATATTAATATAATGTAATATATATATATGTATATAGATAAATTTCCATATGTATATTTCCGGTATATTTCCATTTACCAAAATAAAAAGTTATTAAATTTATTTCACATTAAATAAAATATTTCACAGTGAATAATCTGATCATTCAAATTTTTCCTACAGGGTAATCTAAAGGGATGAAAAAATCAAAGTAACGAAACGATTTTCCTAATTTCAGTCCCAACTGGACCGTTAAGATATTTTTCCAAGAGTAATCCCTTGCCATGTTGATGAGTGAAAAAATGAAATTCCAAATTTTCATATTTTGGTCCTCGCTGTTTCTACAAGTCTAAAACTTTGTCAATGCACTCTCTGAGATGCAAGGAAGTGTAATTGATCGAATTCAGACGAATCAGGAAAATTTCAAAAAATTTCAGTTTTTTGAGATTTTTCCAAGGGTAATTTTTCTTCGTCATGTGGAGGAGTGAGAAAACGATGATCGATACTCCGATTTTCATTATATAATTTACTATTACATCTAATAAAATTACTTAAAATATTAAAAAAATCTTGATATAATCTTACTTTGCAAATTTTTTTCTGACCATAATGGAAATTTCCCGACTACCATATATTCCAGGTTTTCCAGATTTTAACCAGCCTAACTATATTATTCAACAACATTCAATTATAAAAAATACCTCTTTCAAATTTAACATGAGTATATACATTTTTGTGATTGTTCCACTTTGTCAAATGGAATCGTGACTTATTCGACTACGGCTTGATAAATGCACGACGCGTGGAAATGACTTTGTTAGCATTTTCGGCCATTGTGAAATTGGTGATGCCAATATTTCGTAACATCGTGTAATTTGAAATTGTAAAAAGATGTTGTAAAAAGTGCGCAAACTCTTACCAAACGTAAAAACAACGAAAGAACCAAAGACGGTTAATTGGTGACATCAGTTGATGCTGATGAAAAACAGATTACTCGCAAGTCGATTAAAAATCTGTAAACGTTTTACGACAGGTATAATAGCGATTTCACTTACTCTTGTACCTTCAAAGTTGAAGCATTAGTGTGGTAAAAAAATGGTATCATTATGCAATATCGCGTTAATTGTCATATCGCGCTATCAACATTGTGCAACGCCGCTTAATACCGCAAAAAATCTATTTATGTAGCACACATCAATTAATTACAAGTATTTGATGGTGCTTATGAAGACACGCTTTTTTTTAGCAAAACGCACGTGTTAGAAGTTTGCGAACGTAGGTAAACAACTACATTTTTGAAAACAATTTTTTTCCATCGAAGCAGTCTTTGTGTAGACAGTTTCTTAGAAAAAATACAAATGCAGAGAATTCGCAAAATGAAAATCAAACACAGGACTTTAATTTTGCTATGCGCGCCAAACTGAATCAATTATAAAAGTTGAAAAATAAACGTACAAAAAATTTTTAATTTTTGTACAATTAAGTTACGTTTTCTCAATACAAAACCTTTCAAACACAATGAATTTCAGCATTAGTTATTAAAAAATTTAAAAAGCAAGTCATTCTTCATCATTTACATATCGTTTCTTTTGCCTTCAATTTAAATATGCAAACAAAAGAAATAAGTTTATAATAAGACGTTGAATAAAATATCATAGTCAATGAAACACGTAGCGAATAATGCGATGTATTTCAGTCAACGATTTTACAGTTGACTCAACAAATTATTCATTAATATAAATAAAAATAACTCCCGCGGAATTATAAATTTCTTTTAAAAGGAGACAAGTTTGATTTGTTTTGAATTGAAATTTGACTTGGTTATTGAAAAATGTGTATAATATAAATAAGCTTACCTTTGATTGTAGGACGAGAAGGGACGCCTGATGAGACGAAACATCGTGAGGTACGCGGTCCTCGCATACGTCATTACGTTGCAGCGGATATCGTTACGTGTCAAACGGCGATTTCCCACACTGCAACACATCGTCGACGTCGGTCAGTGAGTTACGCTTATTGTCATGAATAAAGAATTCGCGGGTTAAGCCATCACGTTGTGATATAAGATTATAACAGTCAAACTTAACAGGTTTCAACGAGACACAAACTTTCTTCTTATGTTTCGTTCAAACTATAGCTATGCTCTTGAAAAACACACTTTCATGGTCAAGACTATTAAATTCCTGTAAATGATTTATTTTGTAAATTTAACAGTTTTTATAATATAATAATATAATTATATAATAATATAATATATATTTATAATAATATAATTTATAATAATATAACTAAAGTGTTTACGCAGAGCTTTATATTCTAACGTTAAATATATATATATATTGCGTACGAAAAACTCTACGTTTCAACTCAAAATTTATTTTAATTCCGGTAAATTGCTAGGTTTATTTTCATTTTAAATAAACCTTAGTTTTGAAATGAACCTTAATTTTGGCCTGCTAGTTTTTTTAACGGTGTATACTTTAAAATAATACAGATAAAACATAGGTAGTTTTACTTACACTCTTAAAAATAGTCTTTTCGGTTCAAAGGGAAAGAAACAATTGAGTGGATAAATCAAATGTAAACATAGGAAATGAAGTATTTGCAGCCTGTTCGCCTTTGTTTATTTTCATATGTATGTTCAGTATCCTGGTTTACTGTTTCCCGGAATGACTTTCCTTTTAAATCCTTCGAAATCAAAACGATATTTTAAAGAGTGTAATGTAAAATTATAAGTATACAATTCAAATGTATATATATAATATTGTCTAAATGCATTTCTGTTTCATTTTTACCACATTATATGAAAATAAAATTATTGAATCTCTTTTTTTTTTTTTTTTATTCTCAAAACAATCAACAATATGTTCAGTGAAAAATTATTTTCAGAGTGATTTTGTGATTTCTTGTTATCTAATGTTCCTGTTAAGAGATGTCTTCATCACACGAACCTAGTAATTATTCGTTGATGAAGATGAATTAAAATTTTGTATTTTTTTCGAGAATATTTAGATTTAATCTGCTTATTATGTGTGAAATTTGCTAACAATTGCCCTGCAGTTGACTATAATACGAATATAAAGTGCAGCTTGCACAGAAAAGATAAAATAAAAACGGTAAAAATTGCAGTGATCGCTACTGATTTCTTTACGCTTTAAAAATTAATGAAATCATTAAAAGTGTATACAGTAACAAGAACCAAGCGTCTTAAATTACGCTCAAAGTGTCTTAATTTAAGACACCTTTGTCCGAGTAATTATTAACAGTTAATGAATAAGTAATAAGTAGACTCAGTTCTGAATTAACATAATATAAGCGTCAAAAGTTGAAAAAACTGTTTTACAATTTATAATCATAAACTATAAAAAAGTGATCAATCAACGCAAGTTCAAGCTCGTGTATTACGTACGTACGTCACTAATACATCAATTGATTGCTAAGTAATGCCAACATCGCAAATCTCGTGATTTCGCGCACGAAATCCATATCAAGATTGGGCGCTGACGATCCGTCATGTTCCACCTTCAATGCCTGCGGCACCTTTTCAATGAAAGCGTACAACTTTTGATTTCATACATTATATCGTGCAGGTGTCGTTACCAGTATCTCAACTTATTATTACGAATTGCAACCAAATTTCTTCACGCCTGAATCCCCGGCCCTTTTCCTCTCCAGCTACAAAACAATCATTCACGTTTATAATACTTTCCCCGCGCAAACGGGGAAAGTTTAATCCGACGCCGACATATGATACAAAATGCATTATAATAGTGCAGCGAGTGAAAATCGAGTGCCCATCCGAGCAGAATTAGCGAAAGTTTTCTATTGGCACCGTCTCCCCGTTAACGAGCGCTGCATTTTGTAACGGACGTCGTGAAATTCGCCGCACGCCCCTGGCGATCTGGCCGAAAAGCTGATCGAACGAAGATTTATCTATCGCGGAAGGAGCCTTGGTAGAAAATATGAATACAAATCCCCCGGAGAAAAATTAATCTAGTTTAAAATATGAATCCGTTGTCCAATGTCAGGTGATGTAAGGTCGAATCAACAGTTATTTTACACCAAAAAATTAAGATTCAATAAACTCAGCTATATCGTTTATCTGAATAACTTTGGACGAAAGTATATCAGTGAAAATGCTTTTGCCTGACAGTGAAACATTTTTTTTTGACACAGATATTAGGCTCTGCGTCTGATCTAAAATTAACAAACGCAATTTCATTACTTTATTCATTACTTCTGCATGAATTATGAAAAACACCTGGCAGAAGAATACCAAAACCAAAATTTCATCTCCCAAGAAAAAATTTCTTCCCTTACGATAATCAATAGTCAATAGTTTTCAGCAAGGGATTTTCACTGGAACGATAACTGACCGAAGTTATGAGTCACCAAGTTAAAATTTGATTAACGTGAAATTTTACAGGTAATCTAACCAAACAAACTGTTCTCACGTGCTCTCGCGAATTGATGGAAAAGGGTAGGCACGCCCACGTGCAAGTCATTTAATTAATGCTGCTAAACGGCCCGAATGTACGGCAAAGCAGACTTGACGCCATCGCGAAATAAAACAGAGCCCGCGCGCGAGCGTCTTGCACGCGATCCCATGAATTTTCCATGAGGCTGGGCTCGCAGGAAGATGCAGATGCGCGCGTAACTCAACGTGACGAGGAACAGCTCCGGCCTTTTCCGCAATATCGAATATGAAAAACACGTGGCCGCTTGCAAGCGATTTAATCGGCGCACGATAAAGGCGATCAAATGGCCGAGATAGGACGGGCTGCCGACCAGACGAACGCCACTTTCAATAATTCATCGCGCCAATTGTACTCGCAAACAATGGCTTTTTTCCTTGGGGGATGCTCCACCGAACATACTTGTCGTCTGTACAAAGATTTAATGGATTGGCATTATGCAATAGTTTTCAATTTCCAAGAGTAGTACATTTTATTATACATTTTTAACAATACTACTTTTTCATTCTTTAAGGTCACCGGGGGTCTCAAGGTCACCGAGCAATACTTTTTATATTTTCAGTTCCGTTCTTTTAGATGTTTAATTTATTCTTAAAATTAAAATGTCATTAATTGAAATAAAATGGTTATTTTTATATATTCCAGTTAGAATGGTTATGTGATAGGACCTTTTAGTGTGTATAACGCAGAAAACGGTAGACTGCTGGGCCTATTCTTATACACTCCTGAGTTGCACAAAGCGAAAATCTGTCATAAAAATTACCAAATAAATGACTAATTTTTTGAACGCGTGAGTCAGTTGGTTATGCCATGTTACTCGGTCTTCAATTTGGCGATTTTCATGACACATTTTCGCTTCTCACGACTGAGTAATATGTAATTAATGACTCAGTGTTTTACAGTTTTCTTCGCTCTGTAAAAGCAAATGTTTCATTTTACAACACGGGAATAGTAACTTATGTAACGTTTGTAAGTGTTTCAAAATTTAATTAACATTATAACGTACGAAACTGAAAAGTGTTCTAAAACGTACTCTTAATGCAAATATATTTGCTATGCGTTAATAAAATTTTCAATTTTTTAAATAATCACTACTATTATTTTAAATAATCAAAACCTGTAGGTTTGATACTGATTGGTATTGGTTTCTTTCTTTTCACAAATACAATAGAAAACAAATTTATTTTCAAACCAAAATTGATTGTTAAAAGCGAATAATGTTCATGTAAACAATCATTTAATAGCTTGAACGTGATTTTTGTTTCAAAAGTTTAATTTATTCTTTCGAGTAATTTTTTCATTGTACGAAAATGTGCTAGCACAACAGTTCAACATAACAATTGCTCCCGTGTTGAATTACGAATAAAGTCATTATTTTGCAGTGCATTGAAAACCGAATAAGTCACATTCGTTTTGGCTCGTTACTATATACACTGAAATACGAGATGAATTATGAATGAGAAATGAGCATCTAAAATTGCAGAGCCGGAATGAAATTTATTTGAATTTTTTATGTGCAATGGATTTCGCCTTTATTTTATTAAAGCCAATTCAATTGAAGCTTTATTTTAATAATAAAGTTACATTATTCTTTTGTCAATGCGAAAATGAAAATGAAAATAGGATTTTCTAACTTGTCTTTTTTTTAACGTGAACGAAACAAAAATATATGAATAAAGTCGCTTTAATTAGCCGATCTTCACTTCTGTATTTTATTACAAATAAATCGTTCGTTCTTTCAACAAATATAAACGCCGCAATTTTATAATTGTCTTGACATTTGATACACGGTGATTTGCTTGCATTAAAAATGTAACATGAAGCAAGTCTCCGCTTGAATTTATTGCATTTTGAAGAGTGTCATTACGATATTTGCATTTCAGCGCGTAAACGACGTATATAAATCATCAAACGTTGAAATTTACATTTCAATTCAAACAGTCTTTTAGAGTAAAATAACGTATTTAATAACAAAACAAATTCCGCGTCTTTCACATTTCGCGATCATTCTTATCTTCGTGATTATAAAAATAAATAAAAAAGTGTAAACAAGCCGTGTCAGTCGAGTCGAATTCATTTCAATCTTTTTAGTGAAATTGCTTGAAAAAGTTGGTCAATATTGAGAAACCGTCTTCGAGCGCGGCGACGTCTCGCAGATCAATCGAAAGAGGAAGTAAAATAAAATAATTGATAATTGTCATGCGCGCGACCGATCGCGGTCGAAGGACGAAGAAAAAGCCGTGGCGAAATGTAGCGGTTACCTGGCGATCGATTATCACGGCCGTCTAGTAATTTCGCGCAATTTTCTAGCGCGTCCGGGTAATTTTCAGGTCGTCGATGATCGTTAGAAGTGATCGGCGAGCGCTGGCGCCAGTGTCCCGTCCTTTTCTCCTAACCGGACAGCGAGCAGTCGCGCCCGGCGCAGACGCCAGACTCCGGCGCGCGCTTCTTCCAGTTTTCTTTTTCATCAGCTGCCAACTGTTTTCAGTTTATCGCCGCGACATCATCGATATCCGATAAATTAACGTTTTACAATCACGATAGTATGTAATGGAATCAGACGAGGGACTGAACTCAACCGACGCAACGCGACGTGCAATTTGTACAAGTGTTTTTGCAACGATAAGCTCTTGTTTGTTTGTTTTTCCTTTTCGTTTAATTTATACTTCGAGATAAATGTTTCTGTTTCTTTTTTAGCAAACATTCGATCAGTGAAACATTTCGATCAATCAATGACACGAAATCGTAAATAAGTAAGAATCTTTTATTTTTTTTTTTTTTTTTTACTTCTTCAGTGCAAGATGTTTGGGTAACTTTTATGAATTCATTGCGATACTGTATAATTTATTTCGTAAAAAACTGAAAAATTGTAATTAATTCTAGATTCTACATATTGTTGATGACTGAGATGTTTATTTGATGAATATAGTTTATAATTTATTTGTAATTTATAACTTTAATAGTCTGTTAACTTTTCATAGACGAAATTCACACTAAACAATATTCATATCGATCACCATAAAATTTTATTAAGATGAAAACTATCTACGTAATAAATATGCTGAATTGATTGCATGATAATTTATGGGAAAATTATCTTGAAACTTTTCTTGTGGTTACACCGATTTCTACATGCTCGTGATCATATAATTACCGAGTATCTTCGATTTCCTCGATCACGACCGTACACGGTGCCAGTTCTGATTTACATGAAATTCGCGCACCATGAAATGTGATTCGACATGCTTTTATCCACGAATGACCCATTTTTGACTATAGCTCACAGCTATCCGTTATAGTTCGCATTTCACCAGATACATTGAGGGAAACAGATGTTCAGAAAGACAACTCATATAGTCAATCTGCATGGTTGAAAATTGAACAATCAAATCGTTCATCCAGATAGTTGATATTGATATATTTCATAATTTTTAGTTTCCACACTGATTATTCATACATTCAAGTTCTGGTTTTATTACGAAAAATAGCCGATTATCTTTAAATGTTCAAATTGATTATCCAAGGTAGTTATTAGAACCTCTTTTAACTATCTATTAGCCTGAGTGTAGTGATTTGTAGTACCTATTTCTCACACGATTCGAAAGTTACGTTCCATTATGTCGTTAATCACTGAATAACTTAATAAATGTGAATTTATGCGTAACGCAGAGGAATCGTCCGACAAACGAGTTCTAAAAGGTATAACTCAGACTACATGCAATCCAACTTTGAGCTACTGCGCCTACCGTTGCCAATTAACTGGAGAACCAAATTGTGTCTGAAGCTCATGCCAAGAATAAACGTTCTTTTTTTGAAACATTACACTTATTTGTTTCATCAGTTTAACTAACTTTCCGAATAAATCCATTTCCGTTATAAAGTAACCCGTCGCTAAATTTATTTGAGATTTATATGCAAATCCACATATGTACCTGAAGTTTGCCACGTGGCAAATTGCCACACGTTTTTGACTTGGAAAATTATTTATGTTCAAAAAATTAATTCGACAAATACAACAATAAACATAGTGAAAAATATAAATTAATACGAAAAATTGTCGTTTAAATTTTTGAACTTAGAAAATGTTCTAAGTCAAAAATGTGTGGCAGTTTGCCACGTGGCAAACTTCAGGCACATAATCCACATTTATTTTCGTTATATACAATTGTTTAAATTCAAAAGTTCCAAAAGACTCTACAAACTATAAGCAACGCACTCATAAAAATAAAATGTTGCTTCAAAACGATTTGCTTTGACGGAATACAAAAACTATTTTCAATAATTTTTGAGCGAAAAAAGATTTTCATTTCTGAATCAATGTTCTTGTGAGGAGACAAGTTTTCTTTAAACAAAATGCCTATTAGTCAAAAATTTAACTTCTTTCACTATAAAATAAACAATTTTGTTATGTCATGATTTACATTAATACAAAACGATTTCACGAAAATGATTGGCGTTTTGAGTATAATTTTTATCAGTGTGGCACTCGTCAATTGTTAATAAAAAGTTCCAAATTTCGCATTAATTATGGAAATAATAAATTTTTTCTTAATCGTCTGCTGAACGTTTAATCTTACTTCCTCCTCCAATATTTTGTGTCGTAATTGCATTTGGCCTTCAAAAATATAAGTCGTTGATCGCGTGTGGACGAATAAAAGTAATAAAAGGAAAAAAGAAAAAGAATCGGCGCAAGTAATGTCTCCATCCGAAAAGGGGAATGCCGTTGAACTGGCACCAAGGGACGTAAATCAGGCCGTCTTGAGCGAGTCGCTTGTGCCTATATTTAGCGCAGATCATGATCGTCGAATTTCTCTACGAGCATTATTACCGGACACCACGGCCTGTCGCAGGAAACTAATTGCGGCGATTCCGCAGGTGTCGCGAACATTCCGCATACTTGAAGGAAGCGAGGACCAGGTCCTTGCAGGGAACCCGTTACGTTTTAAGACCGCGCCGATTAATTGCAGGCCGAAACCAAATTCGCGAGTCAACCTTCACAGACCGCATTTAGTTATCACGTAACTGTACTTTTTAACAGCAACGTTATTGCCAAATTAATGGCAAGCACTGTATTCTCGGCTCGGGTAGGACCGCGAAAGCATTTCGTTCAGTTTTTGCAATCAGGTTTCATTATTCAGAGCTACTGGTCGAATACCGTTGACTCGTCGAGGCGATTAAAATATAAGATTTAACGATCTTAATCTGTACCTTGTTAATTAAATAAAAACGGTGCTAGAGTTATTTTAAACTTCCTCTTCAAGTTTTAACTGTATCGTATTTGAAAATATAAAAATATTCTGATCAAAATATTGGCGTCTCCGATATATCTTTAAACAAGACACAAAATATTTTTATTTCTTGCTTCAGAAAAAGACATTTACGGTTCATTTAAACACTCCATCATATTTAAACGAAAAATATCAAGACGCATTAACATGTTTAAACGTTACAAGACGTTATGTATTATATTAAGACACGAGCAAATGTCAACCAAACATTTTAAAAAAGTCGAGTACATATTAACGTACTAATTTAAGTCGTAAGTTTTTACAGAGATATTCAGGAGAATATAAGTAATTCTCTAAAACAATTTTATATATCTGTAAAACAGTTTTGTCAACTTTGCAAACTATTGGTTAAATGAGCAAGGTTTTACTTGAATTTCCCAGTACTCCGACTGAATCATCCGATTGTAGGTTGAACAATACTCTACATAAGTTCGACGATTAAGAACAATAGTTTCAGCTACGTGCGCGTTTGAGAGAACAATGAAAGTGCGATTCGGTCGATTATTACAGTATTTGCAGAAACGCGGAGCCGAACGATAGTGAAATCGTACGTAACGACGCGAATGGCCGTGTTGGAACAATTGCGTACGATCGAAAGGTGAGAGGGAACGTCGCGGTACCGTTGTCAGGAATTTCTCTCTGGCAAGGTGGCGTTTCATTGACAGGCAGGGCGCATCCACGCGTCGCAACGTTATTTCACACGCAGCACCTTGCGTCTAATTGCGCACTGAAGTTTCCTAATCACTGTGCCGGTTTCTCCCGCGAGGCGCCAGTCGGCCGAACGCACACGTAACTCCGCGTCACCGCCACTCGCCTCGAAATCCTGGAAAACCCCTTTTCAGATTCTTGCTCTTCGAACCCTTGTTTACTGTTATCCGTACAATCGTTTGACTTTCAATCGACGGCTTTTCTAACCACCCGTTCTTCGCTTGCTTCATTCGCTTCGATATCTCATTTTGGGATTAATTTATTTATCCGTCGATTCAAACACATTAGCTAATCGAAATGATTAATTTAATTACACGATCATTGAAGACATAATAAGAACAAAATAAGCTCGACGGGGTAAGAGAATCAAATGTTATAGTACATTTTAACGAGAAAAGTTTTTTCAATAACAAATTTGATCTTGAAAAAATGTTGATTAAAAATGTCGGTTACTTTTTCCAAAAAAACATTGAAATCTTGTATAACGACGAGAAGAGTGTTTTTCGTCAAAAAGATGATTACCTAACTCCGTTGCTCTAAATCTTACTACTACTTTATTTTCCCATTATTCAAAGACGATTTTATAAAATCGATTCCATACAATCTTGCATTTTCAATTAACATTGCGGCAATAAAACAAGTCTGCCGATCCAAAATAAAAGCTCAGCAAAACCGAGGTAAAGAACACTACTATCGCCATTAATTGGGTCTTCTTTTCCGAGAAGAACTCTTATCGGTGGAAACATTAAGTCCACGTAAAGATCGACTTTGAAACGAAAGAGGCAGGATGAGGGGAAAATGTGAGTTGAATAAGCTCCGTCGATCCGGGCGTTTTCGCCGGCGCGTGGAGAGTCGTAGCAAAAAGCCAAAATCGCTCGTCAAGATCTGCGCTAAACTATCGAACGAAATCCGAGCGGCAACGTGAAAGTAAGACGGCAGCCTCGGTAAGAGGTCTGGCACTTACGCCATGGAAATAAATCAGCGACGCTAATCGAGTATTCCAAGTACAGGATTCATTGTGTGGCATAATCATAACGTCACAGAAATGGCTGTGACCGGAGAGATCGGAGATGGCACGGTGAACGGGGTCGTCGAACGCAAAGATCCTTGCGAGGTTGCCGACAAGGTCGCCGGCACCGCAAAAAGGGAAAAAGGAACGGCGCCGTGCCGGCCTGCGAGCGAGTGCCCCCCTCGCGCACCCCCCCCCCCCCATTACCCCATCCCTCCTTCTTGGCCCCCGCGTCCCACAGCCCCGCTGAAATCCGCCTCTGCGTCATCGTCCCTCGTGCTCTTTTCCTTCCCAACAACGCGGATCTGGGAAAACATTCTTCGACCGAGGAACCAGTTTTTCGTCCGGCTTACGACCGTCAGCCGACGCGGCTTTAACGCCGAGCTAAAGTCTTGAATTTACGGCACTAAGTGGACACTTTGCCAGTCCGGCTTTGTGCCAACAAGTGTCGCACGCACGGTGCAAACCGATTTCCAACGAAATCCCACTGATACGTCCAAGACCAAATTCGCGTTTTTCTCGAGCATAAACAAAGTGAGACATTCTTTTTCAACCTCACATTTTTAAAGCTCGTGAAAAGAAGAATGTCTTCATCGAAAAGACTGTTTTTTAAAGAAAATTTTCAAGGCGAAATTGCTACATGTTTTGTAAATAAACTAGTAAAAGAATTATTCAATAGTAAAACTTCAGTTTTCCTTGAACTTAGTACAAGTTAAATTTATACCGTGTAAAAATATTAGAGAAATTCGATTAGAGAATATGCAATTTTAAAAAATTAAAAATACAAAAATGAATTGTTTATAAAATATAATTTATACTCTTCAATTATAATTCACTGAGATACTTGTGATTTCATCTTATCAACTTTTCAAGTTCAATAAGAGACAATTATAATTTACTTTCAAACAAATAGGTCAACAATTTATGACATCCCGTCATTGCTCCTTATTAGAACAGGAACCGGGAGGACAAGACGATGTGCAGTAATTTAATTGCGGTACTAAAATTCTTATAAAAATTGATGCTGCAAGCTCGAGCAGTCAATTTTTTATCGGAGAAATAACGTGCCGATGAAGCGAAAAGAATTCCGATTGAATTTCGTGACCCCTACAAATTGGAAAGTCTTTCACTTTCGAATCCGAAAACAATAAATAATAAGACCGCGGAGTGCTCGCGAGACATTTGAGATGTGTTTTAAGCCATGACGTCAAAGCGAAAACACTTCGGGTTTCTTGACGTAAAAACCGTTAATCTCGAATTCGGGGAACGATGCTGTACGAAAAAACTACTGTATTACATGATCGTCTGAATCACCAGTCGAAACTCCAAAAATTCCCCGATCTGTCTTTCAATTGATCCAGTTTAGCTCAACATGTTTTTAAGATTTTCCACATCATTGCATAAATCACAAATTGAGCTGAGAAAAAATTCGCACAATTTTTTTTCCATACCTGAGATTGAAATTCAAGCTTTGAATGTAATTCTTATTTTTGCCAAGTTGTCTATTAAGCGTTGCTTTTAACTTTGCTTGTTGAAGAAATAGTAAAAGAAGCCCAACAAATCATCAACAACAAATTAGGTTACTCTAGTTACAAATATATAAATGCTATTGAACAGCAAATTTAACGAATGTGATTTTGACATAAAAGGAAAATATTCTTGTTGGATCTTGGCTGATGCGTCAAGACGTTTCCTTGATAACGGTATTAAAGACGTGCAGTCGAGAAAAAAGCGGCGACCTTAACAACGACAGACGCACTTTACCTTTGCCGAGGTCAACGACAAAAGAAAGCCGTAGTTTCCTTTCCCTCTTCAAGCTCGCGATACAGAAACACTTTCGCGAGTCGACAGATTTGCGCCTGAGACGAGCGATTAGTATTTTTCGCGCCTAGATTGATGGCCGCCATTATAATGCGACTTATCATGTGAACGCATTAAGAAACGAGTCTTCTGAATAACAGTTCATCTGTAGAGTTTGCGCACAAGTATGCGAGATACGAAGATTGTTTGGCTTTGCTAATCGAGCGTCGTGAACTCAACTTTTTAGTATACGTTAGCATCCACTTTGTCGAGTCTTTTTTGTTTACTCTTTTTTTTAAAAACAAAACGTCTCAGGTTTTCATGTATCCAAAAGAAATGTGCATGTTTAAATTATATGAATTGATGTAATCGGTTTTTGACCCAAAGATTATCGTTGCGCAATAAGAATCCCAAAAAGAAGCAGAAAACAATGCGATTTTACTTGTTTCTTATTTACAATGACAATTTTATTCGATTATAATGAAACACACAAATACGGATGATAAAAGGCAATTACTGTGTAATAATCATCAACATCCCTGAAATTTTTCGCGAAATAATATCTCAAGGACGTTTGTAAATTTTTGTTCACCTATAAGGATGTGATCCCGTTTCTAAATTGAGTTTGCTTTTTGTTTAAGGTATTTAATTAAAAGCGCAACATAAAATGAAGTATTAAAAACGAGGTCGATTTTAAGTGACTCGTTTACCACGAAAAATAAATTCTAAATTTCATTTTAAAAAAGTACTACAAATCTGTTGACATAAACAACAATGATAAACTAAACTGTACACGAATCAACTAAAGTCAAAATATCCGTGTCTCTGTTTCCCGCAGTTGTTTGTTAAAAACCGATTAAAAGGAAAAACGTTACCAATCGTCTATCAGCTTCTGCCAAGTGGCTTTTAAATGTGTTAAATTTTTTGTTCGAAAATATAAAATGTGTTGATTCGAATGCTCGGTAAAACAATGTCACCCGACAAACTGTCATCGGCAACAA
This sequence comes from Aradophagus sp. ZL-2020, assembly GCA_022817685.1. Lineage (NCBI taxonomy): Eukaryota > Metazoa > Arthropoda > Insecta > Hymenoptera > Scelionidae > Aradophagus > Aradophagus sp. ZL-2020. The sequence goes on from JABFOV010001656.1 coordinate 22,553, forward strand.
AAAGCTATTGCCAAACAACGCCGCACTTTTCGCGGCGGCTCGTCGGCATTGTCGCGCCCACTCGCAGGATGCGCGCAAAACAAATGAATAAATGAATGTGAAAAGTAACGATGCAAATGGTATCTCGTTTATTAGCATACAATTGTAATCAATGGAATTTACCGCGCGCTTCGCTGCGGAATGCGCTCGTCGTTAGGCGAGCGGTTGGCAAAGCGATCGTCGGAGCGGCTGAAAAATGGCAACGCTCTCGCGGCAAACGATCGTCTTGCGCGGCAACGTTGATTCGATTAGACGCAATCGGATTACCGTTTCGGTAAACACACGCGTCGGCAAGTACAATTAATTCGGTTAATAAAAGCGGCGACGTTAATGGGACGCTGACGAGACGTCGCCGGCTCCCCGCGGCATTATGCAGCCGGCGAAATCATCGGGACGTGCCTTCGCTCGCTAATCGCCGCTGACAAGCGGCGTCGCGCGCGTTAACAAACGATCCTAATTGTTAATGAAGAAACGACGGCATTTAAATGCCCGTCGACATCCTTCGAGCGGCATCCGAAGGGAAATTAAGTGCGTTTTTTCGTAGCCGCCGTCTATAAATAGAAAACCCGTTCCAATCCTATCGCCAGCAATGGCACCGGCAATTACGACTATTTACGCCAATATCATACTTCGGCTCGCGATTCGTACGCGAGGCGCTCTTTAGAAAGGCCTCGGCCGATCGACGCCACGCTCGTTTCGGCGCCAAACGTTTTTCCACCCAACCATTGTCCCTGAAACCAAGGACATTTCCATGCCACGCGAGGGAAACCCTTTCGTGCGAACGCAATTTTCTTCGTTCGCGTGCGTATCATTTTCGGTCGTTTCAATAATCCAATCACCCGAATGCAATGTATTGTTCGCTTGCAGTGAGAACAAGGTTTTGTTCGTTAAATCGATCAAGTTTTGATTGAAACAACTGAATGGCAAGATGTCTGATCAACTGTTTAATTAACGTGTCGCAAAACAATTAACGAATGAAATTTTGCCGTTTCTTTGATTCGTCTTTATTTTGTGTGAATAAATTATAACTTTTTTTCATTCAATTTTTTTCAAAACTAAAGCACAATTATTTTTTAATTAATTAATCCAATCAACCGCAAGAAAGACAGAACCAAACGGTCTGTCGTGAATTTACGTTGGACTTTGGCAGTCGCATAAAGGATTGCCGCAGTGGCTGCGGTCAATCG
>JABFOV010001657.1:0-23776 GCA_022817685.1 Aradophagus sp. ZL-2020
GACGCTTGCCGACGGGGACACGATGCGCGATCGCGTCTAGCCTGCGCGGAGTTCCCCCGGCAAGACGCTCGATTCTCCCATGACAACGCTGAATCACTGGAGAATGAGCGTGAGAGAGAGCGCATTCGAACTAATAAGGATGACTATAGGCGCGAAATAGAATTAGAAAATAACGACTTAGGAAATTTTAACAGAATTTCCAACAGAGCCTTCTCAAACACGTAACTTTTTAGGGTTTGTATTAAATAGTAAAGATTTTGCTGTAGAACTTACACAAGAAAAGAGACAAAAAATATTTACCTTAGTAGAACAATTTTTATCAAAAAATACATGCAAAATTCAAGAGTTAGTACACTTAGCATGCACTTTAATAGCAGCTTGTCCGGGCGTTAGGTATGGGAAATTACATACACGATCAATAGAACGTCAAAAATATTTAGCACTGAGTCACAATAACGGGAATTTTAATAAAACGACTCATATAGATGAGTCAATAAAATCTGATTTACAGTGGTGGAAGCAACAAATCATGGAGGTTAAAAATCCAATAAGAAAACTTGAGTTCGAGACGGAAATTTTTTCAGATGCTTCTCTCACTTGTTGGGGTGCATATCACAATGGGGAAACTGCTAATGGTTGGTGGAGCCCCGATGAACAGAAAAATCACATCAATATATTGGAGTTGAAAGCTGCGTTATACGCATTAAAAAGCTTCGCAAACATCTTATTGAGCTTGCAACATCTTATTGAGAATCGACAACACAACAGCCTTGGCGACCATTAATAAAATGGGAAGCATACGTTTTCCGCGACTGACTGAAGTTTGTCGAGGAATTTGGAATTTTTGCGAAACAAGAAATATATGGTTGGAGGCTGCATACATAAAATCAAAAGTTAATGTTAAAGCAGACATTCAATCACGAGTCACTAAAATTGAAACAGAATGCGAGTTAGCATCCTGGGCTTTTAAAAAAATCGAAAACAAATTTGGGAAGTTTGAAATAGACTTGTTTGCATCTCATGCGAATAAAAAATGTAACAAATTTTCTTCATGGCGTCAAGACCCAGAGGCAACGATAATAGATGACTTGATAATTTCATGATCAAACACCTTTTTTTATGCGTTTCCACCTTTTTCTATGATATTAAAAGTATTACAAAAAATTATTACCAATAAAGCTTGTGGGGATGTGATTGTTCCTTTGTGGGAAACACAACCATGGTATCCATTATATAAAAAATTGTTAATAGAACCACCAATATATTTAGGCCCAAAAAATGATCTTCTAAAATGTCCTTTCAGGAAAGAACATCCATTAAAGAAGTCACTTATCCTGGTAGCAGGGCGATTATCCAGGAGGCATATCAGCTGAAAGATGTCCCGCCGGAAGCGATTCCAGTATTTATGTCTTCTATTACAGAAAATACTTTAAAACAGTACGATCACCCGATAAAATTATGGTGGCTTTTTTGTTTAAGTAAAAACATTTCATGGTTTCATGCACCATTAAAAGAAATTATAAGTTTCTTTACAGAGATGTTACCAAAAGTGGGTTCCTTTAGTACGCTCTATACGTATAGAGCAGCCTTATCCTTAATAGTAAAAGAAAATTTAACAGATAACAACATTTTAAAAAGGTTTTTCAGAGGCGTATCAGCTATTAAACCTCAACAGCCGAAATATTCCGCAACTTGGAATCCGGACAAAGAATTAAACTATTTATTATCATGGCCGGATAACACACAATTAGATTTGCAAAGCCTGACAAAGAAACTTGTGATTCTACTTTCATTAACGTCAGCCTAAAAATCACAGACCTTGGCAAAAATCAAAATAAATACCAATAAGTTTTATATAGATAAGTTTTTATATAGATAAAACTCAGTGTCTACGAGCAAAGGATGAAGAAAGGTTAATTTTATGTTTCAAAAAACCGTATCGAGCAGCCACAGAGCAGACAATAAGACGCTGGATTATGAGCATCCTCTCTGAAAGTGGCGTTGACACGTCGATCTTCACAGCACACAGCACTCGACACGCTGCAACATCGGCGGCATATCGGAGAGGAGCATCATGGGATACAATTAGAAAGGCAGCAGGGTGGACAAAGGAGTCCACCGCGTTTACAAAGTTTTATAATTTACCGGTCATCGAAGAGACAAACCTAGAGTCTCACATTATTCAATCAAAATAAAAAAAAAAAAAATAGATCATTATGCATATTTTAGTTTAAGTTCAAATTGTGATTTGGAAAAGTTAAAACAGATTTAATAAAGCTTATTATATTAAATTTAAAATACTTAGTTGTATTTAATAAAAGTTATATATCCTCATAAAATAAGAAATATCGGTACAAACAATTCACAATAGACTTTAAACATCTACAAGTGATACAAGTGATCTAGAGGACGAGGCAGTGAAATATAATTGAAGGATCGAACAAACTTACCTAAGTGATGTTCGATCGAAATTATATGAACTGCCTCGTCCGAATAGATCACTCCCACTCAAGAATTATATGTCAATGTCATTAAAATAATCCCTCAGATCAAGCAACTATGCGTTACTACAAGTGATACAAGTGATCTATTCGGACGAGGCAGTTCATATAATCTCGATCGAACATCACTTAGGTAAGTTTGTTCGATCCTTCAATTATATATGGAATTAGTTAGACGACTGAAACCTAAAATGCACAGTTTAACTCATTATCCCAGACTTTTACAATTATAGTGGTCCTATGATTCACTACTCAGATTTCAGATTTGAGTCAAAACACAGACATCTTAAGCAGATTTCAAATAACATAGCGGGTTTAATCAACAACATAAAATCTATAGCCTTTAAGTTACAATTGTCATTGCATGATCAACTGAAAACTAAAACAGATTTTTATTGATTTGGACCATCATTATTGTTAAAAAAAACTCAGATCAAAAGTTAATCGATCAATTTATTAAGTCACCATCATCTTGCTGAAAATGAATTCGCATATCCGGCACTTTGTATTCTACAGATTCTATTTTAGTTCTTTCTGTAAGCAGTTGCGAAGAACCGATATTTAGAAAAATTATTTTTATAATTGTCAATAAGGAAATCATATATTTTATTGTCAATGTTTTGAACACTAAACGATTTGACGAACATTTTCATGCATATGAAGTTGAACTTATACACACTCATACCATAATAAGTTTTCAGGATTTGCCGAATATTGTTTGTTAATACATAAAAAAAAAATGATTACCATGTTTCGTCTCGACATATGTCATAATTTATACTTCATGTAAATAGTTGTTATTGTAAGTAATTATCAATAATATACATTAAAAAACATGTTTACATTTATTGATGTCTTGCTTACTACATTATGATAAAATTAATTTAAAAAATAATACTTTATAGTTATTTTTTATTATGATTACTTTATAAACTCTATTACCACAGAATAAAAACGTACTCGTTTTCAGTATTTTCTTAACAATAAATTTAGACTTACAAAATATATAAAACTTTTATTTTCTTTTTTGTTTTTGAACTCATTCAATTTAATATTTTAATTATTTAATACAAAAATTTGAAAAAAAAAATCACAAATTACATTATAGTTTTAAAAAAAATTTTTTTTTGTTTTTCATTTCTTAACACGAAAATTGCTTTTTTTAAGATGATAATATTTTTTATAGATAACTTTGCGGTAGATAAGTTTTATTTTAAAAATAAAGTCAATATACAATTCATTTAACCATGTTTTTGTAACGCAAATGTCAGACTGTTCAAAGCTATTCTATTCTATATATTTTTACATGAGTAAAAGCGTTAAAATTTAATTCACCAAGTTTTCCGAATAATTTTTATTGATAAATTGATAAGTTTTTATAATTTAAAATCTGTTTGTTAAAAAAAACCTTATAATCTCCCTACACATGGTAAGATTATATTATAATTATACACGCTATAACTTCAAGTCAGTATATTATGCGTAATAGCTTGACATATCGAGTAACGACAACTATTGATGTCTAACCTGATAGTGTGTACTGACGTTACGGTAATTTACTGTAATGGTAACTTTTCTTCTTGACACAATATCAAATGTTGACGATAATTGGAATAAATGTTAGTACAACAAGATTTTACGTAACAGCATCATTTTATTTATCCCAGTGTTGTTTCTGTCCACATCATGGAGAAGGGTTGTCAGTCAACATTTAGGATTTTTAAATTTTTTTTGTCATGAATTGTTAGATTATTCGAATTATTTTAATTTGATATTAGTAAACTCAGCGCGAAAGGTCACGAGCGCAATCAGTATTGCAGTTTGAATTTTTCGAGATTCGAATGATGTGGAGTTTCGAGTTGTCATGGCAACGGCGCTGTTGACAAAAGTTTTTGGGCAACAGCGTTGATTCCTCTTTTGGCAACCGTCAAACCAGCGACAGCTTCAGCTCTTTGTTGAAGAAAAAAAACGTAATTTTTGAATTGGGGGCGCTTCGTGACCAGCTCGGTAAGTGATTGTGTTTTGTGATTTTTTTAAATTCGGATTATCGAATTTAGCAATTTTTGTCGTTGATCGAGTCAGGCTCTTAAAATCATTTCAATTTGTTCTTGTTTAATATCTTTAATAAACCGTTTTTCTTTATTTTATAATTACTGGTCTTGAATTCATTTACATTAAATTTAGGTTTGAGTTTAAGAATTAAGTATAATTTCTAATTAAGTATTAAGTTGAGTTCTGAGGTAAATTTCGTTTTGAATTGATAGTGAAATAAAACGAAGAATTTGTTTGTTTTTTTGAAATAATTTAAATTTAATGCAAGCCAGTTTCCAAATCAAGTTTGTAATAAACTTCTCGTTATAATTACCTTGCTCCTGTATTGAATCGTTTGAGTAGTGCAAGCGGACATTTTTCAGACAAAGTGTTTATGATCGTAGAAACGTTGAAGTGGGCCAGATTACCCCTGTGCATAGATCTTTTTATGCAAGCTCAGTCAAATATAATTTAAGATAGGCTTTTCTAGATTACAGAAGATGACTTAAACTATTTTTGACATGTTTAAAACTTTCCAATTGTCACCTATCAAAAGAGTTGTCAGTATAAGTTTAATAAAAGTACAACAATTCAATTACACTTTAAGCGCTTTATTATAGTTTCCTGATGCTTACATGTATGTTTTTAGGTTGTTGCTAAATCTCCCCGGGTGGAAAAACAAGTCTGGCAATAGTTTGGCATAAGTTTGGCATCAGTCTGGTATTAAGTCTGGATCACAAGAGAGAGATTAAGTCTAGATCACAAGCGCCTTTTTCCAGACATATGCCATACTGTTGCCAGATTATTTTGTCAGAATATTTTTGAACAACCAACCTTGCAGTTTCTTTAGTATAACAATCAAATACTTCCGCATCCAGTTCAGCTGAGAAATTAATAGCAGTCAGAATCCTTCGAAACTCTTTGAGAATATAAGCGTCAAATTTCAATATTTCTGCCGCTTTGTCATACTTTGCAAAGAACTTTCTAGACCTGTTGCCGTCATTACTTGAACCAAAGTCTAAAATTTTGATTTATATTTATTACAATTGAAACATCAGTAAAATGAATTTACTTTAATAATTAAAATTCGGTAATTACTGCAAACAGTACACGTGTTTTTGAAGTTTAACTTTAAATACCATTGAAATATATTTAAAGGTAAATTTATTACAAAGTAAATCGAATTAAACATAACACAAAATGACATTAAACCAACATTCAGTTAAAGAAATTGAATTTGTATAAAATTTCCACCTAAAGAAAAAGACACAAAAAGTGCACAGTTTGATAAAATTTATGTTTGAAGTAATAATTACTTTTACTCATATCCACCTTTGTATGGAGTATCAACAATGAATTTGGAGACTTCCGGTTGGAACGCAATAGCGGATAGATGTGTTTTTATCTGCGCAAAGTTTTATCCGGGTGAAAAAAAATTTGATTGATTTGTTGGATTGTTGCAGTGGCAACACTGTTTTTTCGCGGCTCGCGCTTTTTCCAGAGTGTTCCGAATGCGATTGCGCATGCGTAAGGAGGGGGTTGCTGGGAGAGGAATTCAACGGTTTTTTTCGAGTCTAGACCTGTTCGGTAGTTCCAGTGTGTAAGAGAGCAGAGTAGCATAGTTACGATAAATGAAAGTTCTTATATTTAATAAGTCGTGTTTCTTTAAATTAAACAACCAGAAATCCAAAAGGTTATGGGCTTAGCACGCTTCCACTACGCAAGCGATGAGGCGTGAAACAAAAAAGAAAAAATAAAGATACGAGAATTTCGCCACGTGGGAAAGATATAATTTTAATAATAAAAAAAAAAAAAAAAAATACAAACGCCTTTTGCAATGGATTTAACGAACATATTAGACAAGTGCCCAATAACGAAGGACATAATTCAACGAGGCAAAGAAATATTAGGAATTGACGATAATAATACAGAGACAGTAGATATTAGACTTAGCAAAACTCACTTTGCCATAACCTCAAAGACAGGAAAGCAACTCGTTCTAAGTAAGTATTGAATGATTTTAACTATCGAAGGAAAATTTTCTCTAAAAACGTGTTCTATTCAGAAAGCTTCCAATCAATTTTATTTTACCATCGTAGAAAGATCTTTATGAAAAAGTCTATTAATCAAACAAACTTCGGCATCATACAAAGCCTAGTTCAAAAGAAAAAAATATGAGATTTGATGTGGGTTTTCTGAGTTGATCGAGTTTCACATGGTTGTGTTCATCATGGAAGACTTGAGAAACTATGGTCATTTTCAAAACTCATTGAGGTACATGAGTGGATGATTGACCCTGTTCCTAACTGCCTGGTTTGTGTTCAACCAGGATGGAAGGGAACAAATTTTCAAATTCCGTTTAAATAAATAAAAAAAAATGTTTGCTGGTAATTGATGAGTACATATATATGGATGTATATGAGTACAGATTTTGATATTGAGTTTTCTTATTATAAATAAAAAAATTATAGATAAATAAAAAATAAAAAAAAAAAAATTTGTATGTGTATATATGTATATAGACGGAGTAATTATTTATACGGAAATGATATTGCAGGTAAAGTGTCCCTAGGTGATAAATGGGACGTAATTAACGAAGAAGTTATGAACTTTGAGGGAAACCACGGAATTGACGACGGTAAAAACTCAGAACAGGCTTTGGCGAGTATTGATGAGCAAGAAAACTTAGAAGAGAAAGAAATGAATGAGTCGGAGGAAAATAGTTTGTGTGATAACAACGAAAAAGAGACTTTTGAAGAAAGAGAAAAGGAAGATAACGGACAGTCACAAAATAAACAAAATGCAGGAAATGAGAGTCCCAGTATAAGTGCAACACAGCCCTTGGTTCACACTGGTGAGATAACGATGCCCATCGAAAACATAAACGAGCAGTATAAACGATTGCATGAGATGATGACAGAAACAATAATAGCGCAACAAAAGTTGCAGGAAGAATATAAACAGCTTTTAAAAAGTAAATTAGTTGAAAAAGAGAACGATATGAAAAGACAAAAAGACATGAAGATAAACGTAGCAAAGAAACCAAGATTGGAGCCATCAACGAGTTCGATAGACCCAAATCCGGTCGTTCAATCAGATAAGATTTTTAAGGATGGTAGAAATAGTGCTTTGGTCTCAAATTTTAAAATACCCAAAAAGAATACGCCTCTTGCGAATCAAATTAAAGAAGCCATCAAAATAGAACTCCTGCATAAAGATGGTGGGACAAAAAGGGACTATAAGGGGCTCAGTCCCAAAGTTAAATTCGAACATTTTTACGAATTCTTCGTTTCCGAGCTACGTACAAACGATTTATTGTATGTCATCGATAAATCTGTAACACCACCGGAAGGGCTAGATGAAAACTTGACGATGAGGCACAAATTCAAAGTGAGGGACATACTGATCAAACGTATCACTCAAAAGTTTTGTTTATTCAGGATCCAGTAGTCATGCTAACAGCACTCAAAGATTTTAAGCGATGCGAAGTTAACCTGACGAGTGTTACTGTTAGACGTCAACTATATTCAATTTCATATAAAATAGGCCAAGAAACAGCGATGGAATTCTGGGACAGGTTTGAAGAAATAATACGGAGCTACGAAAGTATTCCTAATAATACTCCGCTATCCATTGAAGAGAAAAGGGATGCATTTTATAATGCGATAATGTTGGCTGTCCCAGAAGTGCAGTCGGTTGATTTTCTAACCAGAAGCCAGACTGGAAAGGGACTTTCATACGAAGCTTTGAAATCCTTTATAGTTGAAGCTGAAGCTAACAAGGCTCAGAACACAGAAGTAAACCATCCCGATACGAAGACAAAGATTGTGACTGCCTCCCATGCTCGTTTACGTCAAGTACGATGCTTTGAATGTGACAACATGGGGCACCTGAGAACTGACTGCCCAAGGAAAGGTTCAGGGCTGAAAAAATGTTACGAATGTGGAGAATTCACAACACATATCGCAGCAGCGTGCCCACAAAGAGTAAATAGGCAGAGGAACTTATCGGGAAGTAATTTTAAGCGAGGAAGTAGTAGGAAAAATTACAACGAAAGACGAGATTACAACTTGAACGCTAACAATAAGAGACAATTCAAAGCTCAGCGAGGCAAGGATACGAAACGCAAAAATTTACAACACAGAAGAAATGATGCTCAGGTTAATCGAGGAGATAAATCACAACAAGTGCGACGTTCAAATGGAATTTCGACTTCGCAGGTGAATTATTCTAGAAATAAGCAAAACGATGGCGTAAATTCAAGTAAGTATGGTATTATTCACAAAAATTCCTTAACAAATCCATCCAATGCTAATGATTTTAAAGAAAAAGAGGTAAGTCAATATGACAGCCAGTTGGATGGAAATCAATTTATATCTTTTATAGCGGATTCGGGTGCGACCGAGCACATGGTCAAAACAGATCGAGTCTTCAGAAATCTTAGTAAAGCGGGTATTAATATTATAAAATGTGCAAATAAAAACGAGAAGGCCGATCTGACTGCTGACGGCAAAGGAACAATTCATTTGTTTACAAATGCAAGTGACAAGGAAATAATCGAACTTGACGACGTGATATGTTCAAAGTCCTTGTCCGAAAACTTGTTGTCGTTGCGACGGTTTGCTGAGGCAGGATGGACCATCCATATGAATAATAAACGAATGAAAATTTTCGATCCACGCACCAATAAGGTATTTGTTTCTGGAATATATGAAAGCCCTTATTGGATCGTAGAGTTTAAGTTAGGAAAACGACTGGGCAAGCCTTCTCAAAAATCGGTTTCCGGTTTCGCTTACGATACGAACATTGAAAAAGTAAGTGAAGGATCCTCGATGATATAGAGACACAATTGCCGGACTTATTAACGGTCGATGAAGGACAGACGGTAGACGTTGATAATGAAGTTATCAATACACAGATTAAAGAAGGAAATCACAAAGAGATTTTAGGAAAAGAATTATTTGAAAGATCGGAAAAAGGGGGCAATGACGAATATGAGAACCGAGAATCCCAGGCTGCAGAAAGGACAGTGATGCATTCAGCACAGGATTCTTTTTTCTCAGAGTTTGATACGACGGTTTTAGGGAGAAAAATAACAAAAGTCGACGATCTGCCTGAAATTGAAATGCAGGAGAGCGAATCCCCCTTTACAGATTCTTACACTAACTTTATTAAAATAAATAAAGCAATGTTGTGGCATGTTTGGATGGGATATGCATCTTTAGAGTATCTAAAAAGATTGCAAAAATTGTGGCCTCAAAACGAGAACTTGCGAAACGTAATCTTTGACGAGAGTATAAACGATTGTGAGATCTGTGCCACTGCGAAACTCCGGAAATTGCCTTTTCAGACCGTACGAAGACGAGCAACCAGACCTTTAGAGATTATCCATTCTGATATTATGGGAAAAATTTCCCGTCCAACTCATCCATCGGGTTACCGATGGATATCAGTGTTCGTGGATGATTATTCTAGATTGGCATTAGCCTATCCAATGAAATCGAAGGACGAGACAGGTCACTGTCGTGAACGATTTCTCAAAAGCTCTAGAAATTTGTTGGGACATAACGAAAAGGTGTGTTATCTTCGGTCTGATCAAGGCACGGAATACACGGGGGGCTATACCAGCCAGGTACTGTAAAAAGAAAATATTGAATTGCAACCTACATACCCCACAAAAATTCGAGGAATTTTTGTGGGATATCTCCCTACTGGTTACGTATTTTTGAATCCCGAAACAGGTAAATTCTTTGAATCCAGAAATGTCCGATTTAACGAAAAATTAGTATACATGGACAAGTATGGTAAAGAAGCCATAAGGTATTGGCCATTTCCATCTGAAACCCTAGACTTGGGCATTTGGCCATTGAACTCCGAAACAGAAAACAAACAAAACGATTTAATGAGCTTAGAAACGGAGGGAGAAGTTAAAAGAGGCTGCGGAAGGCCAAAGAAAAGTGATTCGAGAAAAGAGGATGACATAAGAAAAAAGCTAGAAAAAGAAAAACCTGTAAGAGAACCATATTTTACTCGAAGCAGAGCAATTAAAGACACAAGTTACGCTGGTATGTCTGATTAAGTATCGGAAAATTGTTTTACTGATGAGTCAAAATTCACAAATAGTCAGATAAACGACGAGATTGTACACTGCTGGCTTGCCAGCATTAATAAAGATCCACAATCTTACAAGGAAGCATGTCAAGCTCAGGAAAGAGATCAATGGCTGAATGCAGTTGAGATAGAACTCGAATCAATGGAAAAAAACAAAGTTTGGAGACTTGTGGACAGACCAACAAATAATAAATCAGGCAAACGAATTAATGTCATCGACTCGAAATGGGTGTTTAAAAGGAAAGAAAACAAAGAAGGAAAACCCAAGTATAAAGCCAGACTTGTAATAAGAGGCTTTAAAGACCGAAATGCTTATGACATTAGAGAAACTTATGCCCCTGTGTCTGGTCTGCCATTGATTCGAGCAGTGTTTGCTATCATTAATAAATATGATTTGTACGCTGTTCAAATGGATGTTAAAACTGCTTTCCTAAATGGGACCCTGGAAGACGACGTGTACATGAAGATCCCAAAGGGCATGAAAATAACAGAGAGTGAGAAGGCAACAAAAGTGTGTAAATTGGAAAGAGCGCTCTATGGTCTTCGTGTGAGCCCCAAAAGATGGAATGAGAAATTCACTCAGGTGGCAAAGACAATTGGTTTAATAAATGACGAACACGATCCGTGCTTATTTACAAAGCATTCAGAAGGACAAGTAATTATATTAATATTGTATGTGGATAACATATTAATTGCTAGTAATAACAACGAACTTCTGAATGAGATAAAAGAAAAACTAATGAATGAATTTGATATGCTAGATATGGGGGAACCGACATCCTATTTGGGTGTGAATATCGAAAGAAATCGAGAAAAGAAAATAATAAACATAACACAGGAAGAGTACATCGACAAACTATTGCTTAGATTTGGATTTGAAGAAGATTTTCCTAAACGAACACCCATGGTGACGAGGCAAGTGGCAAACAGGGAAAGAAAACGACGAGAAGATAGCGTAGAAGTAGATACGATTCCAAGTACTGTGGACTTCCCTTATCGAGAAGCGGTTGGAGGTTTACTCTATTTGGCAGGTTCTACGAGCCCTGATATTGCCTATGCAGTCAACGTATTGAGTAGACACCAAAACAACCCGACTGAAAACGAATTAGATATGCTGAAAAGAGTTTTTGGTTACCTTAAGGATACTAAATCTCTGGGATTAAAATATTTGGCAAACGAGGATATGATGGTTTGGTGTCATATTCCGATGCGAGTTTTGCGGATTGCAAGGGATCGGTTTCCACATGCGGCTTTGTTGTGATGTTGTTCGGAGACACAATCTCTTGGAAAACGAAGAAGCAGAGTTATGTTGCTCTATCGACTTGCCAAGCTGAATATGTAGCCATGAGCAAGGCTTGTCAAGAGGTTATGGCGATTGAAAAATCTTTGTCAAGAATAACCAGAAAAACGTTTCTCCCAGCAACCTTAATGTGTGACAACAAGGCCGCCGAATTTTGCGCGAAAACGAGTGGGGGAACCAAACTCAGACATATGACCGAGGTTCACGAAGACTATATAAAAGAGTGCGTGAAGTATGATAGAATTAAAATCCAATGGGTATCATCGAAAAATCAGCTGGCTGATATATTGACGAAGCCTCTGAGTTTCAACATTCACGACCGAATAAGAGATAGAATTCTGAACAATTAAACTGAATGTTGAATCATGAGAATGTAATTTAGTTTAAATTTATATAGGTGATTTGTACTAATACGTTTTTCTGTTACAGACACACGAGTAAACTAATGAAACAAAAATCTATAATCAATCAATAAGATATTCGCAAAGAAAGGATAACGATTAATTTAAATAGAAAGAAAATCAAGTTTTTTTTTAAAAGGAAAAAAATTATTTCATTGACAGAGGTGTATGCTGTAATACGTTATGTATTACTAAAATTTTTTTTGAAAAAATTTTGTTAATTGCTAATTTAAGTTGTGTTAAAGCGAGATTCAATTTAAACATCCATTCAGTGGTGTTAAATTTATGTTAAAGCGAGATTCAACTTAAATATCTTTTCAGTTGTATTAAATTTATGTTAAAGCGAGATTAAACTTAAATATCTATTCAGTTGTGTTAAATTTATGTTAAAGCGAGATTCAATGTAAACATCTATTCAGTTGTGTTAAGTTTATGTTAAAGCGAAATTTAATTCAAATATCTATTTAGTTTTATTAAGCAAGATTGGCGGAAATTTGGACATGTGAGTATCAACTGTACTGAGAAAAGTGACCCTAACGATTTCGACTGCATTAATTGCATGCGTGAAAAAAAGGCCAAAGGGTACCATCCAGCCGACTCGAGAAAATGCTTAGTGCTTAAAGCACAAAAAAAAAATTAAAAAAAATATGGCTTTTCAAAATTGTTCAAGAAAGGAGGCATCTGAATTGTTGACGAGGACTGGAGGTACGGTTCCTCAACGTCCCAGTAACTTCGCAGATGTCATCCAATTCGATTTGAATTCTGATCAGAATAAAAGGTGAATCTGATCAGAATAAAAAAAATTAAAATTGCAAAACAAAGAAAACTTCCTGTGAGAGATAAAGATATTATCTTAGATAAAAGTATCATTAATAAGTCTATTAACATTGCGAAATCTTATGTTCTGAAATCAGATGAAATTCCAACGGAAAGGGCTGTAAAATTGGCTGAGTCTCATGCTTCTGAACCAAACAATGATTGCTTAAGGGTTCCGTCTGGTTTGTTGGGTCAAAAAAATCGAATTTTTTTTTATTTCATTTTTTTGAAGTTTCACGTATAGAAAATAACATATCGAAATCCCAAAGCGATATCTTTAAATGATCCGGAGAGATAAGCGGTCGAATGCGGCGGTGCGCACAAGCTGATGAATACCTGCTACACAGGCCGGTAAGGGGCTGCGCGCCCAGGCTCTCACTGGCGTACCTGAGGATAAATTTGAATGCCTTCCGATTTTTGTTCATGTTTATTCTGTCTTCCGTTAGGTGGATCCACTTTCACTAAGCTTCAACAAAACGATCTGGCAGTTTGCTCCGAAACATACTTTTTGCGGTTTGCGTTCCATTGAAATAGCAGCTTATATGGCTGCAAGTATTTTTAACGACGGCTTTATGAGTATTTTAACAATGCTAGATGTTATGGGCGTGCAAATGGGACAACAAGCGGTGTATTTTGCGACCCACCGCATGCAAAAACCGCATTTTGGACGTCGAGCACCGAGCGATGATTAATACGCATGAAACGAGAACTGAAAGAAAAAAGGGGAAATCGGACCAAATTTTGCATTTTGAGTTGTAGAAGGACTTCTTTATGGCCCCGGTATTGCGAACTAGATGTAAGTATAAAACTAACGACAAAAATATCAATACTGCCTGTGCAAAAATTACCCTAATCTTTAAACGCCTTTTACTCAAAACACACTTTTTCGAAATAGTGTGGAGTATTGCAACCACGCGAATAAAGATATCCATCTGAAATTTTGTCAAATTACTCCTTAAACTAGCCGCTATGGCTGGATAGGACAGATTTTTTTTATTTCTATTATTTTTTTAAAAAAAAACCTCGCGAAAAAAAGACGCAAAAAAAATTTTATTTTAAAAAATGCTGCCATTTTGTTAAAATTTCGAATTTCAATATTCTGTCCTATGGGGCCATAGGCATATGTCTATAGATAAGTGACATGCTTCGATTTTTATTTTCAGATGACATTTCACGCCCGAATTCATCGCACCAGCAAAGCGCGCGTCGCGCGACACCTCACATTCATGTGTGCGACATTCGGACATACTTAAGTAAAAATATACCAAAAAATTGTTAAGTAGAGTTGAAAAGTGGATTAAAATAATACAAAAACTTTTGCAGTGATTGCTTTCATAGTTATCCCAAAAAAAATTCACGAAAAACAGCATTTTTTCATGCCTACAAACCAGATTCTACCCTTAATGGTAAAACAAATTTCGATAGACAATGGGTACGATATTGTTGAAGATGGAGCCAATAAAATTTCAGTAGCTGAAACCATACACATTGTTTTAAATATTCTTAAAATTGATATTGACCCTTCGCAAATCTGGAAATTAACTATGACTGAATGACAAAAAAAAGCATTAAGCCTTGTTCACGGTATGTCTGTTGACAATGAAGAATTATAGTCAGTATTAATGTCTCCTTCTCGCGTAGAAAAAAGGTCTGTGGCAAGACTTGTGGCACGACGTTGCCACAGGCGCAGCCACGAACACGCCACAGGTATAGCCAGGATGGCCACGGGTATAGCCACGCCTGCCACAGGTCATCCCACAGCTGCCACGCCATAATATTTGGCACAATACTTGGCAACGCCTTGGCTAGTCCTACGACTCCGCAAGTCAACGTGCTTCGATTCAGGCATGGCATGGTTTAAACTGTGGCGATGACATGGCTTGCTCTGTGGCGCGTTATACGTCGATATTGGAATCGAGACACGGCATGGTTCAATATGTGGCAATGCCCTGGCTAATTCCATGGCCCCTCAAATCAACGTGCCACAATTCATCCATGGCATTGCTCAAGCTGTGGCAATACAGTGGCTCATTCTGTAGCTGGTTGCATGGCGATACACGGATCCGACCATGGACATGTCACGTATTGGCATGGCTCAATACGTGACAACGCCCTAGCTAGTACTATGGTTCCTCAAATCTACGTGCTTCGTTTCGGTTATGACATGGTTTAAACTGTAGCGATGTTATAGCTCGCTCTGTGAAAAATAATGTGAAAAAAATATTTTTCGAATCCGAATTAAAAAAAATATCTTATGTCGTTGCCAGACAACGACGCAGTTAACGTGACCGCGCCGGAAAAGGTTTTAACGTCACCGCGTCCGAAAGTATGAGTTCGGTTTGGCCGAATTCCGTCGGAGATGAGCCAGTGCGAGTACGTTTGTGTACTAGTAGTATCAACCAGGACGATCAAAAATCGGCCGACCATCGTCGAGAGTTCAGGATAACGGAGCGCTCGGCGGTAAGGAAAACAACAGCGCACGTCAGGCGGCGCTAACCACATTGCCCGAGTCCAACGGGATTCGGGCCCAGGTGATGCTCTTTTTACTGTTCTGATTTAATAGCGTCCCCTTTCAACCGTGCTGGTGGACATTGAAACGCGTGCGATTTTTTTTATCAAGCGTGGGAAAACTGGGAAATCTAAGTGATAAGAATAGCGTGGTTGATCGTGTAGCTTAACAAAAAACACAATATTGTTACAGATATACAGATTGTAGAAGTCTGGCAAGTATATGGCATACGACTGGCAGACGTCTGGCTCGCGCGCATGATCCAGACCTTTGCCAGATCAGCTGGCACTCTTTTTTTTCACGCGGGTAAGTAAAACGGAGGTCACCATCGTGTTCAGGACACCCAATATATTCTAAATTCACCCTCATTTTTCAAACACCAAACAACTTTTTTTTGTAGACCAGTGATCCCGCGTGGAAAAAAATATTGCCAGCTGATCTGGCAACAATCTGGCAAAAGTCTGGATCGTAATCGCGGGCAAGACATCTGCCAGATGCATACCGTACTAATGCCAGACTTCTGAAATCTGGCACTAGCATGGCATAAATCTGGCATGCATCTGGCTCGCGATTACGATCCAGATTTTTGCCGGACCAGCTGGCAACTAGTTTTTCCGCGCGGGATATAGATTTTATGTTATAATAACAACAAACCTAACTACTTATTGTGTATATAATTTTCACATTATCAGCATCTTCAGAAAAGCATTGAATAATACAGGGGTCTGTCCATATTAAAAGTGGTTATGGATTAATGTTTGTAAATTTTTGAACAATAAAATTAAATAAAATTATATGAGATTCTTTCAGCATTCATTTATTCAATATTTCTTGTTTATCTGATTCAAGTAAATGATCAAACACGCAGTCCATTTTGGATATTTTATATGAATTTCAACTAAATAAGTCAATGCTTCAGGATAGATTAAGGTATCTTTTTTACCGAAATATGTTTTAAAGTTAGAAATTTAATTTGTTTACGCTATGTCTCATCGTTTTCAATGAAAGCACTCATGGAAAGCACTCGTAAAATATATACTGCCAGCTGGCCTTGCAATAATCCGACAAAAGTCTTGATCATAATCACGAGTTAGACGCCTGCCAAATGTATGCCGTACTAACGCCAGTCTTCTGAGATCTGGCACTAGCATGGCATTAATCTGGAATGCGGCAGGCTTGCGATTACGTTCCAGACTTTGGCGGACCAGCTGGCGACTACTTTTTCCGTACGGGCAATTTTAAAATTGATGCTATTATCACAACTATAAGTTTAACTGTTTCTAAAATATTCAAATATTTATTTAAACCTTGCCCTATTTTTTCAATATTTTTATCTGAATTAACAGATGGATTATTGTAACCATCTGCGTGATCCAACCCGTGTGAAAAAAAAAGAGTGCCAGACCAGCTGGCACTCATTTTTTTCACGCGGGAAATTAGACTGAATTTCTATTGGCTCTAAATCTTTCTTTAGATCATCATCTCCTGAAATTATAATTATTATTTTTTTTTTATTGTAAAAATGTTCAGGTCAGAAGATTTATCAAGTAAATTATAAATAGAATCATACATTTCTTCAATACAATTTAATGAAACTTAATGTAATTATCAATTAAGTATTTTTCCATAATTGTCCAAAATTTTAAGAAAATTAACAGCCTGTGACCTGAGATATCGGAACTCAAAGGCAACAAAAATTATGTATATTGATATTCAATCAATGTAATTTTATTAAAACTTCAAAGTCAAATAGCTTTGGTCAGAGACTGTAAAGCTTGTTGAAACTTCAGGAAAGCTTAGTCTGTAATATTAAAAGTGCTGAATAAAAATTTAATGAAGAAGTCATTATTTTTTAAAAAAAGATTGGGTTTACAATGAAAATATTGAATAATTTAAAAAAAAATTGTTAAACAGTTTATTGATTAAACGTTAATCAGATAATATAAAACGAAACGTTAATAAATAGAAAAGTGGTATTTGCGCTTAGTTCAAAGTAGCTTAATTTGAGATAGGTATAGAACATCCTTAACAATATTTGTACAATAAGTGGTGTTTAATTCGACCTGAGTATTATTATTGATATTATATTGAGCAATAATAATACTTTTTGTATTCAATACTATCTTTGGCGTGAGAACATCCTTCAAATTTGTCAAAATTACGTTGAAGTAGGGAAACAGGATTGTCAATGGAAACATGTAAAGGTTTTGTTGCATTCAGTTATCTTTGATTGTTAATCTGTTTCTGGACTTTTAGTTTCAGTTGTAACATTTTGCGATATGTTTTCATACATTTTTTTTTAATAAAAATATTTAATGGTAATTGAAATTGTTTCCTACATTTCAGATCAATGGTGCATGTTTTCTCAAATATAGAATATTTTTTATTCACTGATGGTAATGGTGGAAATTTTTATGATAATTAACATTCGATCGTGAAGGTCGATTGAAATTTTAATAAGTGCAATAAATTTCACGATTAGATTTAAAAATTTTTTGAATAAAATAATTTAAATTTTAATTTTCTCGAAAGCACATTGCCGTCTTTGCAATGCGAGTGGCAAAGCAATTACATTTAAGAAATAGAAAATTTGGATTTTGTGGAAAATTTTCAATTTTAAATTGGCTCAATATTGTAAGTAAATGTACTCAGATCTTAGGTTGATGACAACGTACTTTCTCGAATTTGATTCCTAATAATATGAAAACGGTAAAAGCTATCGCAAAGATACCGTAATCAATTCCAATGTTTTGATTTTGAACGTTAGGAAATATCACGTCATTTAAATTCAACCTACCCGCGCGGAAAACTTGGTCTGGTAATTGTCTAGATTGATGCCTCGTAAATGCTTGATAGAACGTCTGGGCAAAAACTGGTATTAGTATGGCACATTAGACTGGTCCTTAATAGGGCAAAAAATTTTTTTTATTTACTACGCCCTCTAACTCGGTTCGAAACCCCAAAAAAATAAGAAAAAAAAATTATTAGAAAGTTTTATTTTAACTATAACACGACCCCCATAAGCGTGATTCATTTTCTAATATTTCAAATTCCCGCCTTTTTGAATTATTGAACATAAATAATATTTTTACTTAATATTGGATATAAAAATCGTTCTTATAGGTTTTTTGGGTTTTTCATTCCATTTTTTGATATAAAAAATGACATTTGACCGTAGACAGCTATCATAACAACGGTCCAATAATTAAAAATCATCTATTTAAAAAAACTGATGCTAATATGAGCCGAATTGTTTTTCCCATGTATACAGTTGTGACTTAATTTCGTCAGTTTGAATCTTAGATAAAGATCCTGTCTTTTGAAATAGTTTCTCCGAACATAAGTCGAAGTGCCCATGTTTGAGTAAGTTGTAACTCCCCGCGTATAAGTTTTTGCAAATAGATGATTTTTAATTATTGGACAGTTGTTATGATGGCTGTCTACGGTCAAATGTAATTCTTTTATATCAAAAAATGGAATGAGAAACCCAAAAAACTTATAAGAACGATTTTTATAATCAATATTAAGTAAAAATATTATTTATGTTCAATAATTCAAAAAAGGGAATTTGAAATATTAAAAAATTAATTACGCTCATGGGGGTCGTGTTGTAGTTAAAATAAAACTTCCTAATAATTTTTTTTCTTATTTTTTTGGATTTCGAACCGATCTAGAGGGCGTAGTAAATAAAAAAAATTTTTTGCCCTATTAAGGACCAGTCTAATGGCACATCTAATCTGGTAGATATTTAGCAAATGTCCGTCCCAAATATCTGGTAAGAGTATAGGATAAATAAAGTCGAAGACACAGCTGCTAGCACCATATTCGTTTGCTGGTAATCTGGAAAGACGACTGGCAAAATGCCTGGCAAATTAACTAACTGGAAATCAGACTGGTACTAGATGTGATAAATAATGACTGGTACTAGGACAATTCTGGTAAACGTCTGGGATAATGTTTAGGAATCGCACTGGCTGTCTCGACTGGGAAGTGCCTAGCGGAAACATCTGGGAAATGACTGAGAAACTTGCTCCGTAGAAACATTTCTCGGCAGCGCCAGGTGCAGTGCCAGAATGCATTTGGTCTGGCAAGAGTCTAGGATTCTGGTAAAAGTATGAGATAATGCTGGGGAATGGCTTAGCGTAAAAAAATACGTCTGGCAGCTGTTTGGAAAAATGTTTTGTAAGAAATCTGGTTACTGTCTGGATAAACTCTGACAAGAGTCTGGCTAGGCAAACTTCAATATTTAAAATATTTTTTTAAATAATTTCATATATATTATTAAATAATTTTATATATATTATTTTATAACAACCTACTATATATAGAATAAAAAAAAAGGAAAAAAACATTTCTATACAGCCCGCGCGAAAAAATTACAAGTTTTAATCACAAGCGCGAGCCAGCGTCTTGCCAGATATATGCCATGTCCTTGCCAAACAAAATAATCTGGCAACAGTATGGCATATGCCTGGCAACAGGCTCGTTCGCGCTTGTGATCCAGACTTGATACCAGACTGACACCAAACTTATGCCAAATTAATGCGAGACTTGCTTTTCCACCCGGAGAACGATGGAATTTAACTTTTTCAGACGACACAGCCAGGAGTAAGCAAATTGTTTCAAAAATCAAAAATCAAAAGTTAAATCTCTCCTGAGTCATCTCGCAATGTATTTCCAAAAAATCTTTTCGTTTAAACAATTTGTTTAAACAATTGAGTTGTTAATTAATTTATTTGTAACAAACTACTTAAAAAAGGAAAAACAAAAAAGAAATTTTTACTCATGTTAAAAATCAGCTTACAATTTTTTTCTATAAAATATTGTTGTTAAACAATTTGATTGTTTTATTATTTGTTTGTAAACAAGTGGAGTTTCGATTGAATCGTCGCAGAGATCGGACGAGTTTTCGATTTGCTCCGTATCTGTGCGAGCTCGAGTAAACGTGAATTACACATGCATCTATATTTAAAAGTATTCAATCGGAATGATTAAAATGACACTTTTATTTTACTTTTATATTTTGTTAATTATCATTGATTGATAATAATCTGAGATCATTATGAAACTGACATTCAGCCAACCTGGAGCTGTGACAGTAAGTAATCTGGATTTGTTTATTAACGTTTCATTGAGAAGTGCGAAATTAAACTCGTTTTAAATGGCCGATAACGAAACCGTCGAGCAAAATCATCAAAGATCACCTTGTGACGTGACCACCAAGCACGTTAGTAATTAATTTTAATATAAAGGGGAATGACCCAAGCAAGGTGGCCCCAATCACCTATATTCGGTGATCAGCACTCACCTTGCACATTTCTCAAATGTAATATCGCGACTTTGGCCAGTGAACCCGCTGTTTACGAAATATTGCTGCGCTAAGTCCGCCTTGGTCCCACGAATCGCGTGTAGAGTCAGCAAATAATTGTAAATCGGGCTGACTCTAAGAATTCCCGCTCGGTCATGAACATGACCGAGGCTTATAAAAACAATCCCGAATTGTCAACAATCGGGAATCACCATCTGGACGTCGAAGCAAGTACTCGCTTAAGTATAATTATTTCACTCGTGTTCCCCCGGCTACATCGCCGTATTTGTATTAATAATTCAAAAAAAACAGTATAAATCGAGAAATCCCTCGTGTATAATTGATCTTTATAGTAACACACCGTGCGTCGGAAGGACGTCACATAAATTTGGTGTCTGAAGTGGGATAGATAAAAAAATAATACAATGTTACATCGTGAATTATCACTGCATTCAGCTGAAGAAACTCAAGGAAATCATCGATAGAAGTAGCAGAAGCAACAACCCGACAGGAAATAAAGGGTGACTTAAAACTTAAATAATTTTTAAACACATTCACAATGGCTAACAATGGTAATAACGTGAGACCCGGATTAAATGCACGCGACGCCTGTGAGGCAGTCCCTATATTAAACGGTCAAAATATAAGTACAAATGAATTTTCACAACATTTACGTCTAATTGCAAACGAATTGAAAGAAGGTGAAGAACGACCTTTTATAATTTTGTTAAGGTCTAGACTAACAGGTAATGCATTAGAGTTTTACCGCAGAAATTTGAGCGAATTTGATGATGTCGACATATTAATTAGTTTCTTTAAACAACGATTACAAGATGGCAACAACGTTGTGAGTTGGTTAGCTGACCTTAATCGTGAATTTATGGGACCCAACGAGACTGTTGGTACCTATAGTTCACGTATGGAAAGCAAATTACACCAAGCAGTAATTAATATAGACAACAATCCTAGCTTAAATGACTCTACAAAAATTACTATGCGAGACCTTGTTCAAGAAGTAGCCTTGAAACAATTTCTTAAAGGTCTTACACCTGAATTAAAAGTAAGGCGTCAGAATGAGCGTACTCAAATTCATGCCGAACGTTAATATTTAAATTAAGAAACGAAAATAATCCGCGCCGTAATGCGAATCGATACCAACACAATCCAATGTACGGACAATATTTTAATAGACAAAGTAATCGTCAAATGAGCCAAAGATAATCTTATAACAATGGTCAAAACAGGAATCAACAACACATTAGTGCACAATATAATACCTATAGACGAAACGATTTGACGCAACAAATACATAACGAACAAAGAAAATTTTTACCACGAACCAATCAAAATAATACCGGACAAAGACAATATTACGCTCAACAAAATCACGGTCAAACGCGACGAAATGCTGAAATTCGTACGATCGCTTGCGAAGAAAATATTCATGCGCCGCATTTAAACTCCAACACGGTGCGACAAACGGGCGAATTGCCGCACTAGTCATTGGAGTCAGCGCCCGTGAGCCAAGTATCGCACGCGTAATGCTTGGCCATGTTAGGCTTGCGAAACCGCCCGTAATCAACTTACAGTGTCAAACACTAAACACCGGAATAGGAACGTTTTTATTAGATACAGGAGCAGAAGTAAATATAATAAAGATAGGATGTTTACATCCTGACACACCAGTTTATCAGGCAATAAAATACGACATCCAGAGAACAACGGATCAGAATATTAAAACATTAGGGGAAACGGAATTATTAATTGCAAAGTTTCTTACAAAATTTCAACTAGTAAACGATAATTTTCCTATAAATGAAGTGGGTATATTAGGTTCAAAATTCTTTTCGAATCAACAAGCTACACTTTCGTATTATGATAAATGCATTATTTTTAGAAATAAAATAATTCCATTTTCTTCTACCGAAACAATTGTTATACCGCCGCAATCAAGAAAATTTATATTTGTCCGCGTAATTAATACAAACAAAATACGAATTGGTTATCTACCGCAGTTGAATTTGCACTCTGATTTATTACTCGGTAACGCGATAGTAAAGGTAGTTAAAGATATTGCTTATATTTATGCATTTAATATTGGATCAAAAGAAATTGAATTCTCCACACCTATGGTCGAAATCGAACCAATCGAGGAATTCGTAGCGACGAATTTTGTGAATAAAATAAATGAAAAACCCGATTTACGACGCTATCATGAAATTTTGAATTACGTATCACTAGATCATCTTGACGAAATTGAGAAGACTTACGTCCATGATATTATTCGAGAACATGCCGACCAATTTCATTTACCGTGTGAAAAATTATCTGCAACAAGTAGTATTGAACACACTATAGAGATAACAAATGAAAAACCGAATCGAGCTAAAATTTACCGCTATCCGCCTGTATTGAAAGAAGAAGTTAATAAACAAGTAAATGAATTATTAGATCAAGGAATAATAAGCCACTCTAATTCACCTTATTCATCGCCAGTTTGGATTGTACCCAAAAAACCCAGTGCTGACGGAAAAAAGAGATGGCGTATGGTAATAGGTTATCGAGCTTTGAATGATATTACAGTTTCTGATTTTTAACCAATTCCAAATATTACTGATATATTGGATAACCTCGGAAAGTGTCGCTATTTCACTACCCTAGATTTGGCATCTGGATTTCACCAGATTCCCCTAGCCGAAAAAGACAAGGCTAAGACAGTATTTAGTATTCCTAATGGTCATTACTATTGGAATGGAATGCCATTTGGTCTGAAAAACAGTCCAAGTACCTTTCAAAGGT
>JABFOV010001658.1:0-23774 GCA_022817685.1 Aradophagus sp. ZL-2020
GTTTATCAAGCCTATTTAGTTTTTCTAATGTATGAAAAGTGCGTAAATTTATATAGCTGATATAACCATACAATCTACTTGTGCCAATAACAACCAAATAATACATTTAAATTGAACATAAATATAGCTGTACCGACTATGCTCTTTTCTCCGTGTACATCACACGTTTTAATTAACTTAAAATTAGCTTCTTTTTTATTCACTCAGAACAATATTTTAATAAATTTCACTATTAACACAGTATTTTAGACGTATTAAGCATAAAAAGGGCAATATTCAGTGTGTAAACACACACTCAGAAAAATGTACCACTAAATTTCACTGTTAAAACAGTATTTGAGATGTATTAAGCATAAAATGAGTAGTATTTATCCTTAGTACACCTCAAATACTGTTTTATTAGTAAAATTTAAGGATATATTTTTCTGAGTGTAATAATTTACTGTTTTTAACCGTAAAAATTAGTGCTCACATACTAATTACTATCCTTTATATGGTTTATATGATAATTTAGTGGTAAATTTTGTGAGGGTGTTTATTTAACTAGAGGACTTTGATTGCCCTGCTCGTTCCACCCCCTGAGTTTTATGCGTCGACTCCCAAAGAAACTTTGTTTTCCCGCCCAAATTACTTATAACACTTAACACACTCAGCTCTTATGACACTTATTGAAATATTTAAATTTTCAAAATAGTAGAAGCGGTGTCAAAGTCCGATTAACATAAAACTAGAAAATATCTTTCTACGAAAAAAAAAAATTTTTTTAAATCTAAAAAAAAAAAAAAAATTACTTCTTAGCATCACGGCTGATGTATTTGTCCTAAATGTATATTCATTTTGCAAGATTAGAATAATTAACACGCGATTAAAAACGGTCTATTACAAAAATTCTTAAGATTTCTGAACTATATGCGGTCAAGAGAAATCCAGTTACGTCTATTCACTATCGTAAAATTTTATGTCATATTCACATCGAATCTGCCGGAAAATCTAAGTTCTGCGCAGTGACGTTTAGCAAAGCGTGGCGGTATTCGCGCATCGAATCCGTTCCAATAATTCACTTTATGTAAATGGTCAAGCTAAAGCATATTTCTGGTAAAATTTTGCAGCGGCCGATGCCAGGGCCGATAAATCAAACTGACTGGTCACTGTCTGGGTCCTGGCCACCTTTTTTAGCATATGTATGGAGATCGCGAGAGAAGATGCGATCCCAATATCGGATGGCACTTCCGGACGGAGAAAGGTTCGCCGGCTTTTATTTCGGCTCACCGGTGGGGTGGAACCGACCCTAAGACCGAACGGTCCAGGATGAAGGATAAAGGTTGTTGTTTTGCTGGCGGCCGAGGGCCAAGTGCCGCGGCTGACTGAATAAAAATTATGGAATACGTTGCATATAAAGTAAGTGAAAAACAGACGGAGATGATGAATTGCTCGCGAAAGCACGGGGAGTGGGAAGATAACGGGCAGCACCATCGATCACGAGCCACGGCCGGCAATGACGTGTCGTTGCCTCGCTCTTCTCCTCATAAGACTGTGTGCAAGCGCCTTTCTATATAGAGTCACGGTTTTTTCTCGTGTTTTCAACTCTAAATTGATTTTCGTTACAACATTTAATATTTGTAACATTTCACTTGATCTAAATGATAATAAATGTAAGGAATGGTAACATAATGTAATGTAGTGTATGTAGTAAATAGTAATGTTTGGAAGTTGTGAAGTATTTAGATTTAAGAGCTGCAGGTATAAAAAAAATGTGGTAACAAATTATTTGTTATGAATTCGTATTATGATTATTAATTTCCTTAAAGATTAAAACATTAAAATTATATATATTTAATTTTTTTTACATAATATATTTAAAGTAAAAAAACAATCATCACGATGCATAAGATTGATTAGTGTATTTATACTTCCTAAAAATATTTCAATTGAATCACATAAATACATGTAATCTAACTAAAAAGTTACAGACAACTCAAGAATATTTGTCTCCTTACTTCAACAAAGTAACGGAAAGATAGATAAAGGTTTTACAAGATGAAACATTATGTTAATGGTCGTGCTGATCACATATCTTCGCACTTATTAGCATACATTTGAACAATTTACAAAAATTCAACAATTTTTTCCGCACACCTACACGAGGGACAAAGGAGTCATTAATCGTCGCCTATTAATTGCTTTATCGAACAGACTAATTTAGTTGTCACGAAATAAGTTTATGGTCATCGTGAATAACGATTACCTTCCACGCATTCCTGGTCTGTGCGGACCGTAATTACGGCTATCACTTTTATTTACCTTTCGACTATGAATTAGTAGTCACGAATACGATAAATAACAATTACGGTTCACATCAATCTAAACATACCATTATATTATCATAACAAAGCATTATACATCAGATACAATTTTGGAACGAGCAATACCAGATCACTGTTTATATATCTTCAATAAATAGTGTTTCTGAAAACGATTTACATTCAGACGTATTTCAATCCATTCCAATTCCATTGCGAAATTACACTGACGTATCATATTCATTCATAATATATAATTATCATCTTTGCTTTGACTACCCTTTTAATTGCGAGTATAATAAATTTCATGGTCGACGTATCGCAATTTAGATAAATACGAAACCGTAATTAAATTATTTTCTTCTGCTCGTGCAAAAGACTAGTTTATTATACGCGTCTTCTGATTGATATTATAATGAGTGTTAAGTATGTAATTTTCGTTACTGACGTAGTTAACTTTTTGCTCACCAAAATTTTGTAACTACGGTTTTAATATACAATAACATGAAGCCAACTTAATCCTTCTGACCCAGTCACCTACTTACTAATGAGTGTTGTCAATTATGCGTGTAATCGTAGGGCGGTTGAAATTAATGCAGTGAGGTAAAATTTACAAGTGAAATTTGCGCGTGCTGTATGCGCAGTGAGATCGAATCGGGTGATGCGGTAGCAAAGAGGCGCTTTCAATTTCACCGAGGGAAGGCGTCGAGAGGAATCCGCGATTGTCTGATTGAATGCGTACATTGGAATAATTAGTTAAAAACGAATGAAAGAGGGAGAGAGAAGCCGCCGGTTGTATTCATTCTTATTCAAAGAAAGGTTTATTTATCGATCGCGATGTTATTTCACTTTACGTGCGATTCGTCATCTTGACGTGGTACTTTTATAATTTTCTGCCGATAAGAAAAACATTTCATTAACATCTTACACTGGTGTGGAACACGTTTTTACTGGTACTCACATAATGACGATTTGTCACAGGAAAAGTATGCCGTCAAGTTGAATTAACATTGATTTTTAACCCTGAAAACAATCTTACTCGTTGAAATAGTAAAACAAGGGAGGAAAATGGATCAGAGAAGTAAGCGTAGCGGGAGGGGGATGTAAGAAAGATGTAATTAAGCCATGACGCAATGTTCCGTGTTGTTCGCGGTATGCAATTTTCGGGACATAAATTGTTCTGGTTAAGGGTGTTGGTCTCATGAAAGGGTTGAAATGTGTCTAAGCGTTGAGTAAATTCACAAGTATCATCCGTCAAAAGACAATTTCGAAATACGTTGTGCAGCTGTAAAGCTCACTTTAGGGAAAACTAGACAAGATAGCGGGAACAAGTAGTAAGTGAGGCGAGAGAACAAACGGAGGAGGTGGAGTGACGGAGGTTGCCCAGACAGAGGAACCAACACTTCAAATGTGCATTTTAGGTTTCCGAGTTACCAAGTTATTCCTACCTCCCAATTCAATATTTAAGATAGTTCGAGCGACATAAAACAGAGTTAACTGAATTACCGTCGTTCACACTTTTGACAGTTACAAAGCTAAGATTATCAAATTTAAACAATAAAAATATAAGACAATATTTAAATTAATTTTATAAACGCACATTTAATAGTTTAATGAACGTCAAGTTAACCTTTAAATGTGATAATTTTAAACTTAAAGTCAAGTAAGAAAACTTTTATTTCTGATTTAATGTTGAATTATCAACGTAAATTCTGTTACATATAAGAATCGCTGATCAACATTAATTCAACTATCTCGCATCTCTAATTTAAAATCAAATTAGAGCTTATGCAAGAAGAGTTATTCTTTCATCATCAAAATGTCAAAACATTAAAACAAAAAAGCCTTCATCAACAAAACATATTACGAAAACACATAACAATAATATTTTTATATCCTAAACACTGCCTTTGTGAAATAAAAGCGGTTTTTAATATCAATTTTCACTTTACTCTTTAAGAGCAAGGTTCCATTCTTCTCAAGCGAATAAATGTTATGCAATAAGGATATAATTCGATCGCAGTTTGCCGAAGAATCGGAGGTAGCTGGAAATTTCGTGAAATCAAAGCAACTCGGATAATTGAAGGCAAGTCTCATAAAAGGTCCTGAGAATCCCTAAGTGCAAAGTAAATTCGCGCGCGACATCCGTCAAAAGACAATTTCGAAGTGCAGTGTAAAGCCCAAGCTGTAGAAGACGAATCGAGATGGCGTGTGAACAAGTGGTAAGTGAGGCGAGAAGATGACAGGGCGCGAAAGGGCGACGGTTGTCTCCATCCAGAATCTCGCGCGAACGCAAAATCTGCATTTCAGGCTTGCCTGCCATTTACACGTTTCCTAACCCAAAGCTCGGCAGGAGATCGAAAGCTTTCGAGTATCCCGCAAACACTTCTGTCTGTTGGAAAAGCCTTCGCTATATCTCTGGAGCGGTTATAACCGAACGAGGAACTTCTCTCTTCTTGCTGGTGTCGCCCTGTGTCATCCTACTTTTGCTTTTGCTTCTAGTATTTGCTTTGGAAGAGTGCAGCGTTGCGCGCTCACACTCGCACTTTATTCGACGAGAGGTCGCGCGAGGATGGGATCAGCATTTTCGAAGGATATATTGCCTTCGAGAGCAATCGTTATTTCAGGGAAAGGCATCTTCTAGGCGACGATACCGCCCCCTGCCACGTCGCTCGAGTGGCCCTTGCTTTGCGATCTTGTTGCTACCAGATTTTCAAATGACGTACCACTTTGAGTGTTTTAGGAATCTCTTCGAGATGGTTTATGCTAGAATAAGTTTTAAAGTCAAAGAATCTTCGTTTCTGATCGTAAAAGTGTAAGTTGAGAATAAAACTGAGAAATAAATCAGTAAATGAATTCACGTGAAAATCAGACAAACTGCTTCTACTTGATGAAATCGGTTATCAGAAATTGCTAGATTAAAGATTAACGCTGAAAAATCCTTTCTTTTTAGATTGTTTGCTTAAAATGGGTTAAATTCGAATAGATAATCTAATACAAACTGTCTACAGTAGCATTCTTATATTTTAATTAAAAATAACAGTTCACTGTCGAACTTAATTAGTCCTAACAACTGTAATCAAATCTCATTCAAGTTACTTCTAATTAAGTCGAAGCATGACTGATAAAATCAAACAGTTATCAAGCAAGACTAAACAAATCTATTTATACCTGTCCCGTGATGCACTAGATTAAATTCAACTTAATTAATACAAACAAAACTCAAAATGCAGGTCGTATTAATTGATACAAAAATGAAATATTTTTTTTGATAAGACAAACTTATAGTTGTAGACGTTTGTTTAACTTCTGCTCAACGAAAGAACACCATCCCAAAAAAGAAAAAAACCCAATTACCGCAAACTTTTTACGTTCCGAAGCACACGCGGTGTGGACCTTTTATTCCATCCCGCCTTGTGATGTTGAAAATGTTTTTTCTTTTCCTTTTCGACTGGAACTCATAACGTTGAGATGAAGCGAACGCCACGCGACGCTCGTAGAAAAATGTGTAATTAATCTGCGGTTTTACCACGTCTAATTAGTTGGATTTATTCCGCTGACCCCTTTATCCATCCGTGTTTTGTTCCTCGTTCATCGTGACATCCCATGGCCGGCTTTTGGTCACCCTTCTCGTTTCAGAAACAGGAGTTCAGGTGATGTATGGAAATGTATGCGTGGAGACGAAGCTTTACATTTTTCCGGCCACCACACCTTCCTTTCCACCTAAAATCAACGAGACATCTCCTTTTCTACCCCCTCCTATTCTGCCATTTCCCACATTGCGTTCCTTAATGACGTGCTCGTTAAATTTGTATCAAGCTCTTTTCACTTTGGCATGCGTTTTCCCAGTGTCATTTATTACTGAGACCTCGTTTACGATTGAAAGGGTCTGTGTCGCACTGTTGAATATTCAATCGATGCGCCAAAGCAAGGTTAACATTTTGGAAGATAACAATATTTGATGCGCGCCTCTCGACTTTTCATTTTCATCCTTTTTCGCGCTTAATGAGTCAGTCGATTGTGTACGACGAATGATCTCGTTTTGATTGTAGTCAGATTGTGAATCGCGCATTGTTTTATTTAAGGATTGGAATAAGTGCTGCAATCTCTTCTACGTGATCAGATTTTATTTTCTTTGTTTATTAATGAACTTTGGACTTGACCGAAATTAAAAACTATTCGATTCATTTTTTGTATTTCTCTCAACCTAAAAACGTAATTATCCCGTGAATCATATACTTGGATCTTCTTTCGCCGTAATTTACATCGAGTTTTTGTTCGCTAATTTTTCCACTTTTCACTTCATAACAGTTTCCGATGCGAATAAAGTTCTTACTTATTTCCAGTTAATAAATAGCCTCATTATCCGCGCCGTTTACAAACAAAAAAGAAGCGACACTTAAAAAGCCGCAACGTACGCGCGCAGGGCCGTTTACATAAATTACGACGTACCATAAACATCTCTCGCATTCTCATTTTGGTTATAATTGTAACGGCGCCGTTCCTCGGGCCACTCTTACGTCATATGGCGCACCACACGTGAAGGTGCATTATCTGCTTATGCCGGAAATTCAAGCTGAGCAATCGCCTACCAGCTCTAAACTGCCTACATCTGCGGAATATTATTAATAAATTACTCGAGTAGCGCAGTTGCGGCAGTTGCACTATTTCCTACTGGCATTGTTTCCGAATGTCCAGAAAAAAATTGTCATGCTTCGCCGACTAATTTCAAGACTGCATTTTGATGAAATAGATAGGACTGCTACAGTTATCATCAAAGTTCATGGAGATGTGTTGACCATCGAGAGACAAATTCAGTTTTTGAATCGTAGATAACGAAAGTGTTTTTATACATCGCACATACTGACAGATATTTTTTTAGTCAAAAAAACATAATTTACAGTTGAAAAATGTTATATCTTTAGGAACCCTCAGTTAAAATAATTGAATTTTTATTTGAAAAATGTTGTAATTTTTAGAACCTTCACTAAAAAATGAGTTTGACTAACAGCCCAATAAAAAAATGAACTATTTTCATAAAAAAATTTGATGTCTTTGCAAAAGTTTTACTTAATTTTATAGTTGATTTGAAAAATTTTTTATTAATTGTTCCGACTTGGTTCAAATTTTGAGTTGTTCCGAAAACATTCGATTTTCTTTAGAACATTGAGAAAATTTATTAGTACCATAATAACTTATTTTTCTTCGCCAAAAATTTAGTTTACACGAATCTAAGTTAAAAATTTACGATATACACATGGTAGGTTTCACTACATGCCCGGAGAGAAAAAGCCTAGCATAATCTGTTAGGAAATTTATTACAAATTACTAGACTGATTTATTAAAACAGGGACAAGCCAAATTCTTGAAAACTCTTAAAATATTAAGTCACTTTGAAGATCGTGGAGTACCGTTCTTTGTCGTTGTTTTTTATTGCATTTATCTGACGAAATTACTTTGTGTT
Source organism: Aradophagus sp. ZL-2020 (assembly GCA_022817685.1). Taxonomy (NCBI): domain Eukaryota; kingdom Metazoa; phylum Arthropoda; class Insecta; order Hymenoptera; family Scelionidae; genus Aradophagus; species Aradophagus sp. ZL-2020. The sequence goes on from JABFOV010001658.1 coordinate 7,765, forward strand.
GAAAAATCCAATGCTCCATCATCCGAGATTTGAACGCTGGCCTCCGACGTGACAGTTCAACTGGTATCTCCCGAGCCATCGGTCCTTGCTCAAAACATCCATATTTTACCAGCTTTTCTTCTGCATACTAGCATTTGCAATTTTTACTAGACTGGTTTTTCAATTCCTCATTGATGTATAATAATACCCTGTAATACACAACATTGCATACAATACAAAAAAGCTGTCACTATATGCTATTTTTTCGACTTGTCCCAGCTTTACGTGTCAATCTAGTAAATTACACTAGGATTTTTCTCTTCGTGTACCTCGCAATTGTTGTATCTTATTTCTACGAATTATAAATGAATAATTAAATTTTCAATTAATTTTAATTAAATTCGAATGAAATCAAGTTAATTTTATAATTATAACATTTTAAAAGTCATACAACTTCACTACTAATGTTTTGCAAATTATATACCTGGATATTTTTGCGCCAGACACCATTTTTTGCCATGCATCATTAGAAAATGTTCGATTCACGCGGCTGACCCGTCTTTGTAACAATGAAACCAGACAATAAAAAGTCTCGAAAAATTGTAGAGCGTGCATTAATTGCATCGCCTACGATATAATATCAACGTGGCTATTATCATAAATACGTTTTGTTGTTGTACATGCTGTAGAATGTGTGTGGTACCACTTACATAATCAATGCATAAATGAAAATTTATGTGTCACGAAATAGCAGAGCTTTCGACTCGTTACAGGCATAACTTACATACTCCATTGCTCGCGTATATATTAAAATACGTGTTAATATAAATACAGAAAGCTACATGTGCACTTGCAAACTTACTCGCTCGGATGTACGTATATAGGAGGTTCGTATGTGAGTATACGCAGTTGGCAAGTATTAGATACGTAATGGCTACAAGGCAGTAGGTGGCAAGGCGGCGTGACGAGGCGATTGCGAACCGTGACTAAAATATTTAAAAATATGTATCTTTCTGGCCGGACTACCGTCCAGTTCTAGTTCCATTCTCGTACCCGATTCCCGGACCCCTGCTCGTCGCTATATTTATTTCGCGTTTCCTTCCTGCTGCACAGTCATAGCGTTGCACTGCAAAGTGCGTTTCAAGAACGCATGGAATCTTCATTGGTTCCTCATTGTTAGACTGCCGTAATTACTTGCATCGCTTATCTCTTACCTCTGGAGCAGCGTTGTTGAAGAAAAAAGAAAGGGTTTTATGAATGGCCTGTCTCATGAAAAGCAATTTTCTGGTACAAATTGCTCAAAAACTTATTATATATTATTTTACCAACTTGATGAAATTCGAACAAATCACGAGTTATTTTCATGAAAATAGTTTAGATTTAGTATTTGGATTGTTCAAGTACATTAATCATTCGATTTTATTATTATGTTAATAGTAATCAGCGAACATTTATTAAAAACTGTCTGTAAGTTTAAAATTTTTACGCACAAGGAATAAATAAGTAAAACGCACTATAAATTACATGAATCAAACGTATAATAATCTTGAAATAAAATCTTCTGTCTTCGGTATTTATAATGATGCGCCGAAATATTGAAAAATTTAAAAATATTATCTAAATTGATTTATAATTGTATATATTATTATATTTTTCTCACTACCAGTTGCATTCATACAAAATTTCAAGGCGCTTCTTTTCTTTTCTTTTCTTTTCTTTTCTTTTCTTTTCGTTTCTTTTCTTTAATATATAAGATGAAAAAAAAATCTCTAGCAATGACTCCAAGATTCGAACTGAGGTCTTTCGACTTGTGGGTGATCCATTTATTTATCTAAATTTTTAACTATTTAATTGAGTCTATTCAACTTTAAATATATAAGTTTTTGTTATTAAAATTTTTATTCTTATTTTATTTTTATTAGTTTTCTCATTATCTTTAGTTTTCTTATTATATAGTTTTAGTTTTTTCATTATCTTACGTTTTAAACTTCATAGAGTACTATAGTAATTTGTCACGCTATTAAAATTACCAAGTTAGAAGATCCCATGAATATTTCCCTATTACACTTATAGTTCAGTAAATTCAAATTTTTCCTCGCGAACCAAATAACATGTGTAGATTATCATAAGCATACACAAAAGATGAAACCTACGTGGAGATTGTGCGTTATCCTGATATTGGTCGCGGGAACGGTTAACATACAGAGAATAAAAAGGAAGTTCGCCAACTGTGCAATGAACTTGTGATACTCATAGATTTCCGTCAAACGGCATGTATTAAAATGACGTGCGAATGATCGAAAGTAAATTTAATGTCAAGGCCAGTCAGCCGGCAGAAAGCGAGTTATCGCTTGCGATCGCTATGAATATATTACGCCTGTGAAATTTTCGGCGGAATTATTGTAATTGTGCGGTTGGCCAAAAGACGAAGAAGCAGATGAGTGAAAGAGAGGAAGGAGAGAAGAGGGACGAAAAAAGGTCGTAATTATTTCCGTAGCATTTTTCACTGTACGTCGTGGTTATTGATTCACCGATAAGCAGTGGCCAGAAGCTTTAACAGACATCTTTGCATGCATATTCATGATTTTTGACCGGCCGTATCGAGAGAAAAAGGAAGTAGTTTCCTGCAGGTTACGGTACGCAAAGGACTGCGATGTGACAGGGCGCATACTAATCAGCGAGAGCATGTGAGTCTTCCGCCGTTTTCGACAGTTGTTTCTACATTTGTGCAACCAATACACGTGGCCACAAGCACGCTTTCAGAGTGGTGTCTCATAGCCAATCGTATGGGAATCAAACATTCACGTTACAGTTGCTAACGAATTGCGCTCGGGTCGGTGAAAATTGTTGTAATGTTGTTGACACCATACGATATTAGAAACGAATACATGTGCCGATATTAACATAATTACGTCAGTACGGCATTTTCGGGCGTTCGAAACTTAAAAAGATATGCATACAGGTGCCGCTACATTCTAGGCAAATGTGGCGACATCTATACATATTTTGTCTGGAGTTTAAAATTTTTTCATGATAAATGATTTGAATAAACAATACATTTGTGTAAATGAAAAACTTAAAATGTTTAAAAACGTAATATATTTACAAAATATTTGTCAAATATTTACAAAATATTATATATATATATATATACTGAACACTTCTAACTCCAGTTTCCCAAAAGTTTTACAATTTCGCTAATTTCAAATTTTTGATATGCACAATTTTTTCGAAATTCATTCATAATCATTTTCAGTAAGTGTTTTACATTAAAAAATGATGCTCTCTTTGTTTCAAAACTTTGTGATATGTCGCAAAAACAAAAAATTTTGTAATAACATATACGTCACATAACATATATGTCATGTTTTAAAATTTGAACCATGCAAGTCGCCCAAATAAAAATGATCAGATGTAATAACTGAGTAAAAACATTTAACCGTTATCAGAAAATCTTTTGTACACAGTATAAAGGTCGATTTTTCAACATTCTCCACAAATCCTCGCCATTTATAATGCCTTCAAATCGACCATAACTCCTGACAGTTATTCCATCGCTGAAAATTTAAATAGCACGTTGTTAAAGACATGAAACCATTTCAAGAGTACACTTATTAGTGAAAAATGTTCACCATTTCCACCACGATTAGACTATAATAACTTGAAATCGCCGGTGATTAAGTATATCGCGAACTTGTAGTGTTATTAATTGTCGTATAATTTTGCTGTTTCATAAATTGCTTCGTTAAACTGCGAAACAATTTGCCGTGCAAGTGACTCAGCTTGTTGGCGTTTTGTCCCGTTTTCAAAAAGTCACTAATTTGAAAAAGTTGTTAGCGCCTAACAACGGCAATTGTTATCTTTTGCAGGAAAAAAACCGCGGCCCCGAAGCTGATGCTATCGATGGAAAAGGAGCAAGGTGGTGTGAGGCATCTCCGGTGGCGGTAGCAGTTAGCACCGAAATAAAATAAGGATGAAACAAAATGAAAGGTAGGAAAAATAAGTCGGCCCTTATCTCGTCCTCGTCCCATTCCGTTTAGCATATGCATATTCAGGGGTCTGGCGTCCTCTTAGTCTGCGCTGCGTGCCGTCTCTCTTTCCAACTTCCTCTTTCCCTCGTTTCTTAGCGCGCTTCCTTCCCTCGCGTAGGCAACGTCGTTCTCGCCGGCCTGCTCATACACGCCGACTCTATACTTACGCCACCAGCTAATTTCTAGTCTTTTTCTTTAATTGCACTGCCGCGATAATAAGGCCAGACCAAGTACACAAGGGATATATCCATAAATATGTACGGGGTGTTACATTTTTAGCAGTACTTTTTTTCACTGCCTACTAAAACGTTTTACAATTTTATTTCTAAATTTGAAAATACAAAAGTATTTTCTATTCTTCTTTCTTTTTGAAGATTTAGAAGACACCAATGAAAACATTAAAAACGAAAGTCTCATTGTGATATATTTTTTATTACTGAGACACTGAAAGCTTCTCATTTGTAACGAATTAAAATACCTTTGGAGTCTAAAATATGAAAAAATTTAAAATGAGACAGTTGTGTTTGTAACGTGTAGGGGAAAAAAATTTCAAATAAAACTTAAGATTGAATGATATTTTAATAAATTCCAAAAACTCATAAGATTAAACAATGAATAAAATACTTGCAGACTTTGTATGCATTTAAAAATATTGTATTTACACACTAAATACTACTTTTCTCATGCTTAACAAGTCTAAAATTCTCTTCCAGTAGTAGAATTTAGTGACACATTTTTCTAAGCGTTGATAAAGAGGTTCTTCAATTTTTTTTTATTTCACTTTCATACTAATATTGCAGAATATATTCTGTAGTCTGAATTCGAAATGTCTAACTGAAGATTTAATTAAGTTTACAGCGAAATGTGTGACAATCTTGTCATTATTTCTTGACAGCAGTATTTGATTATTTTGAATTTTTCAACATTATTAAAAATTTTTTTTCAAATTAAAGATTTTTGAAAACTTGCATAAATAACGCAGAAAATTTGAATGACATTATATACAGTTTTTTAAAATGAAAAGAAAATTATAAAAAAATAAATTTCATTTACTATTAAAATTGGAAATTTTTTATTTTCGTCGGTGTTAGGATGAATTCTTATAAACTCGTTCCTTTAGGTTTTTCATATTTTAATGCGACCATGAATAATATACATAAAGTATTACATTATATATTGCATTTTATTAAGTATACAACTTTGCTTCCGCCGTATTGTCCCCAAAATTGGAGCCTTCAATGAAACAGATTGCTTACACATGTATTATTCAAAGTATTGCCCATCGCTGGCTACGACTTTCTCCCACTTTTCGGGCAGTGTTCGAATCCCGCGTCGAACAAAATTGTTCATCTTTTGAAGCGATCCACGAATCGATCCAATTTGTGACTTCTTCATGTCACTGGAAGTGTTGGTCAGCCAGGCCATGCGCCATTGATCGAAACAGGTGATAATCTGTGGGAGCATAGTCTGGAGCATACGGCGGGTGGGGTAAGACGTCCCATTTTAACGTTTCCAGGTACGTTTTGACCTCTTTAGCATTGTCGTACTACAAAACTTTATCGTGTCTCTCGCTGTATTGCGGCCGTTTGTTCTTCAAAGCTCTGCTCAAACGCATTAATTGCGTTCGATAACGAACACCTGTGATTGTTTCTTCGGATTTGTACACCTCACAGTACATGATGCCGAGCTGGTCTCACACCAAATGCAGAGCATGGTCTTGGAGCCGTGACTATTTAGTTTTGCCGTCGATTTTGAAGCATGGCCAGGATATCTCCATGATTTTCTGCGTTTAAGGTTATCGTAATGAACTCATTTTTCGTCCTGGGTCACAATACGATGCAGAAATCCCTTCTGTTTTTGCCTCTGAAGCAACTGTTCACAAAGACACAAACGCCGTTCAACATCTGTTGGCTTTAACTCATACGGGACTCAAGTTCCTTCTGTCTGAATCATGACCATGTTCTTGAGACGTTTTGAAATGGCTTGCTGAGTTACTCCCACTGATCGTGCCAATTCTTCTTGCGTTTGACGCGAGTCTTCATTAAGCAATGTCTCTCTTTCTGCATCTTCGAAAACTTTCGCTCTTTCACCACTATGCCGGATTTCGACGTTAAAATCACCGTTCTTGTAGCGTTGAAACCACTTACGACACGTTCTTTCACTAATAGCGTCCTCACCATACGTACTTGAGAGCATTCAATGAGACTCGGTTGCTGTTTTCTCCATGTTGAAACAAAACAGTAACACTTTTCGCAAATGCCGAGAATTTGGCTCGTACACTGCCATACTCAATCGAGAACAACTTACGATGCAGACACAAATCGACTAGTGTTTGAATAGGGTTATGTTTACCAAGGTCCTAACTAACTGCCTGATGACTGCAATCTGTTTCGCTTGACCCTTGCGTACTGTTGTCGCCATCTATCGGCAGACAGCGGAAGCAAAGTTGTATACCTTGTATTACCTCTCTATAAAATTAATAAAAGGAAATGAAAATATATAAAAAGAGTTTTTATTATATTGATAAAAATAGAAGTCAAATAACAAATATAAGTAATCAAATGAATTAATTATTTAACAGTGCATGTCTTTAAAGCACTGAGAAAAATATCATAGATCGAAACGATAAAAACTTACATAGAATAAAACTATGAAAGTCGCATTGTGTGATTCCATAAGTTTCACCGTTTTATCCAGTGGTATTCATTGAATCATTTTATATCCACCAGGCCTATAAAGGTCGCATAGTTTCATTTCATGAGTACTACAGATTAATAATTATTGATAACAAATAATTATTCATTTTTAGTCACAAGCAATTAATCTCACAATTCAGTCACAATTAATCTCATCAATTCAAAAAAGTTATTAAATGTATTATTCAGGTTGCAATATCAGTCTCATTTTTAAAATTACTTTTGTAGTGTAACATTATTTTATTTACTTTTACCCAACAATTTCGAAGATAGGGATTTGTTTTTTCTTAACATATTATCAATTTCAGTTCAATCTCTCACGAAAGAGTTAAATAAATATAATAAAGGTTGGAAGGGCCAGGCACCAATTTTCAAGACAGTATACCACATGCACGCTTTGTAACACACCGGTGGTAGAAGGTAATACTGTTCTTGCACTCTCGGTCATCACGATAATCTTTATTGCTTTAGACAAGTGAACAAGAACTTGGTTCAAAGAGTACTTAAATTCAAAAATGCAATATCTGTTAAGTTCATTTTAAACTTTTTAATTTTTTTTTATAGAGTTAGTATTAAATGAAAAGTAGAAATAATCAACAATTACATATCAATCAAGATTATGTAACAAGTAAGAAAAAATGAAATGTAATTTATCAATCAACTGTAAATTACATAATATTGATATTAATACGTAAAGTTCGTCATAATATTCTCTTAACCTAATTTGTTTCATACATATCTTGTAAGCTAAATGAGCATCAACGTTATTTACATAATTGCTTTCTGTAAACAAGAGAATACATTTTCATAATACACTTTAATCTTTGATCGAAATTTTTCATGGACGATTGAGACAGTTGGCTTAAAAAAGAACTTTTCCATTAACGCGAACAATTAACTTTCTTGTTCCGAGAGCTTAATGCATCCAACGACGTTAAGAAGTTTTTGAAGAGCACTAAGAAAGACGAAATACTATTCTAGCAATCTGCATTCTCAATCTTGAGATCTTAATTGGTACGAGTGGGATCTGATTGATGATGTTAGAGGATGTTTGCGGGCGAAATAACGATCAGGATTGTTGCTTTAGTACTCATTTTTCATTCCCAGTTGCTTGTACAATTTCACTGTGATTATTAAGAGTGACTACAAAAAATTCTTAGCGTTTCTTTTCATTAAATTTTGTGAATTCAACAAACATTCTGATTCACTAAATATTCATAATTCAATAATAATTCATATTTATTAGTTAATAAATAGATATGCATATTATTCAAATTTCTAATGAAATTGCATGTACATAAGTTAACTAAGTTACTTTATTTATTAAAATTTTATTTTCGAAATTAATAAAGTAATGTCACAAAGCATCGTCATGTAAACACTCCGATCAGTGATTTTTAGTTATTTATTTATTGTTTTTTACTTTTTTACTACAATATTTTACAACTGTATAATTGCATTGGAAAAAAAATTAACACTGCTACTTAGATTTTGGTTTCTAGTATTATTAATTTAATTTAGTTAGTATTACTAATTATATAACAAGCAAACAATTTCATTGACGACATAAAATTTTCGTTAATTCGACATAATAATTATGAACGTGTAATCCAGTCGATCGACGTTGATTCAATGTTCAAACGTTTGGTGTGCATTTGCTTGGGGATTATCGGCGCTTGACAGCGCGAAACAGAACCTCACTGACCTCGCCGAGGCTGTTTTTGGGAACCGGCAAAAAACCAGCGGCCCGAAACAATGGCACCGGTGCGTACTCGGGCCCGATCGGTCAGCTACCGGTTGGCAGCGGTGTTCCTTTGTTTTCGCATGCCAGTCGCGTATATTTTAGTGGAATAAGGTCATGCTACCGAGACTCCTCGAGGAGGTACGCCATCGTCGGAGGACCGACACAATGGCACCGCTAGACGATACGTGGCTTCGTCGGTATTGTGTTGCCTGCCGTGACATGGCCGCGAGCGCGACTTATCGCATTCTTATAACGTGCGTGACACGTCGTTGTATATGCCACGTACGCGCCGCACGTACACCACCAACCGGCTTCGTGCACACACACACTCTTACGCCCGACACTCTGTAACGGATTAAACGAACAAAAGGATGGAACTTTGTTTCTATCAATAGTTCGGGGAAAGAGGCTCGCTTTGCGATAGATTTTTCTTACGATTCGTAATCGCCACTCTGCGTCATCGGCTCGACTTTTATGCACCGCGCAATTTTGTGACTTGAAATAAATAGTTGTGACTGGTTTCTGAATAGATAAAAGAAATTGTGAGGCATGATTTTAAAAGTATTTGTACGCCAGTGAGATCATAAAATACGTTTGAGGAAAAATTCTCTATCTCCATTTGTTTCAGAAAACAATTTTTTTATAGATTGATCTTGTAATGAAAAGAAGAAAAACGTAAGGAATGTTGCATTGAACAAAGACCAAAATTTTTGGTTTATAATAAAATGAATCTTGTTGTTTTGTTACTGAGATAATTCCTTCAATCAAAATGATTATTTTGACTTATTATTTTGACTCGAAGAGTTAAAAATATATATTTTTGAAAAGTTGAGATTAAAGTTGTTTAACATTGTCACAACAAAAAAAATCAGTCTTTTATTGAAATGCGTCAAATGAATTCTACGGTTAAAAAAAATAAATACGTCTGAATTATTCAGTGGTGGAAATGTTGGCATCGACTAATGAAACGCGGAATCATTATTTACGTTTGTGTTAGATGAAACTCACATTCATGATTGTAATTTATAGCGTCTTTCATTCTAATTATACATAATTTATTACATTGGATTTTTACATGTACATAGGTACATGTAGTAAAACTTATATGTATGAACTAAAAATTTGTAAATGTGATACAAAATATTTAAAATGTGTATGAGTAAAATTATAATTAAAAGAATGGTCAGGTTATTTAATACAAATAACCTGACCATTCATTTAATTATAATTTTGGCGTTTTTTCTTATTTTTTACGGTATTAGTTAAAAATATAAGTTTCCTTCACTGAAAAAAATACCTTTTTAAATTAACTCAAATATACTTGAATCAATTAAAAATCGAGTTGAATATATTTTACTACTATTTTTACTTGTATCAACCCACTAACTAGGAAAATCAACTAAAGTTTAGGTCATTCAAGTAAAATTGAGTAAATCCAAGTATGTTTCGTAGTTGAATCCGAGTGAAAATATATACTTGTTTACTACTTTTTATTTTTTTTGTCAGTGTTCAATTTTAATTTTAGTAGCCTTATAGTGGTAAAAATCCTGTGAAACAGATACAATTATTTTAGGCTAAATATATTATGTCTTAATTAGACGGAAGTGTGACGTAATAAAGTTTATTATCGTGAAAAAATGTTTTATTACGAAGTCATGTAGTTGTACGCAATAAAACGTAGTGCACGAAAAGAAAAATTATATTATTATCACATATACAGTCGATACTATTTCATCAATCCACTCCATCCTACTCGAAATTCTCTTGAATCATGCATGATCTCAGGATGCGATACTGAAAAATATGATTCGATACTTCAATTTTGGAAAACATTGAGTTAATATCAAATATCAAGATTTTTCTGGGGGGGGGGGGGGGGTTTTAATTGTTGATCGCTGATCCTTCCTCTCTGTGATTAACATTTTTTTCTATTACATTTTTATTCTATTTGATCAAACTTGTATTAATGTATACATTTTTCAAGTAAAAGTTCTGAAAATAATATTTTAATACTTTAAATTAAATTAATACTAAATTATTACTTAAAAAATAAAAAATTTTAATATAATACTTTAAATGCGTACTTGAAACTTCAAGTGCTTGAACCTTCTCAGTTTTAAAAATAGTTTAATTACCTTGTTTTTCTATCGCCTACAAAAATAAAAGTTTGTTCTATTAATTATCCATTTTTATAAACATACATAAAAATTAACGAATTATGTGTCACATATGTGTGACACATAAGTGAAATAATAATTAAAAATTTAAACACACTTTGGCAAATAAAAAATAAGAAACCTTTGTGCATTATTAGTATGTATAATATTGCTGAGGGCGCCACTGCGTCCAAGGCATGTACGCTATTTTACGGACCTAGGGAGCGGACGGTAAAGCGAAACTTACCGTCCTAGGGCGGTAAAGATGCAAGGGCATAGCCCACGAGCAACTTTATTGCCCAAGGAGCGGTTAGTTCCGATTTTGTCTGCTCTCAAAGTGCGTAAAGATATTTACATAGAATATTACAAAGACAAGAAAAAGTAGATACGCATAGATTTTAACGCTTCATGATCCATGGAACTACGAAAGGATACGTTTGATCATTTTTTAAGACTTCTTAAGATAACTTTCATAAGTGTTTGTAATTTTTGAGAAAAAAAAATTATAAATAATTAAACAAAAAAAGCGATGCTAACCAGACTTTACACATAATAAAATTTTCTGAACAAAATATTTTTTCTATCCATAAAAACTACTATAATTTTTGGGAGTCGGACTAATAAACTGTACGGAAATCTGATTCTCATAAGAAAAGCTTTAATTACCTGGTTTGAGTCCCATATTTACAATAGTATTGGTGCCATAGTTATTGGACTTTTCGATTACCTTAAGACTATACAAAACTGATGTGGAGTATAGGACATTTGGCAGTAAATTACAGAAAAATTTCTATTCGATCGAATTGTATTGTATCGATAAAGTCTCTAAAAATATATTCGCCTAATTACTGCCATTCATATATTTATTATATAATATACCATTCATCCTTGTTTCACATGCAACTTTAATTTCTATTTTTGATTATTTTATTGCTATTCATTTTCCTTAACGTTACACACGCATATACAATCATATTTCTCGACCTGTACCCTCTCAACTTGTCCTATCTTTCAACCAATTCAAACCAAAATCTCCCGACCTGTCCACTACCACGTAAATTGCATGGATTTAATTGGTTTGATTTGAAATGCTTAATTTTAATGGTAGATTTGGTATCCATGTTTGTTGAACTGGTTGGAAGGTACTTAGTTTCGACTATGAACAGGTTGACAGGTGCAGTTGTATATACATATATAACATACATACGGACATAAACTTGTAACCCGCGCGAAAAAGTTACAAGTCTGGATCACAAGCTCGAGACAGCCTCCTGCCAGATATAAGCCATGTCGTTGCCAGACAAAATAAGCTGGCAACAGTATGGCTTATGTCTGGCAAAAGGCTGGCCCGCGCTTTGATCCAGACTCGATATCAGACTGATACCAAACTCTTGCCAATCTAATGCCACACTTGTTTTCCACCCGAGAACTTTTCGCGCGGGTACGGCACTTTTTACTGTCAAATATAAAAAGAAAAGAAACAGTTCTGGAACCATTATGTAAAATGTTCACTGCGGCCGATTTGCTGAAGATTACAATACATTTTTGAATTTCTTTTCTGCACGCAGAAGCCTGACAATAGTATAGCATGCGTCTGGCAATAATCTGGTTCGCGACATTGATCCAGACTATTGTCAGGTCACTTGATAATTCCCACGTAGAAATTGACGAACGGGCCGATACCGGGCCATTGTCCGAATGTAACGACCGACCGTGGGATTAGGTACTATTTTGACACTGGCCCGACCGTCAGCATGGTACCACTTTGTTAACGCTGCTCGGTACTATGACAGTACCGCAAAACGACATCGGCCCGATGACCGCTTAGAATATTGACCCGATGTCCACTACATCAGTCGTCCCAATGCCGTCAAAAGATACCAACCCAATATCCAATCTAAATGTTCAGACAGTACTGGAAAAACAGATACTGAAGCTTGTGCTAATATTTTTGAAAGACGTCGAATTGGTATCGTCGTCTGATGTTGACCCAATGTCCGCTACATCAGTCGGCCCAATACCGTCAAAAGATACCGAGCCAATGCTTAATAAAGAAATTTTTTTCCTCTTTTCTTTCTTCTTTTTCCTTTCTTCTTTTTCTTTTTCTTTCTTCTTTTTTCTTCTTTTTTTTTCTTTTACTTTTTTTTCTTGCTTCTTCTTTTGGTTTCCCTTTTTCCTTTTTCCCTTTTCTTCCTTCTTTCCTTCCTTTTTCTTTGGCTTTTTTTGTTTTCCTCTTACTTTTTTCTTCTTTGTTGCTTTACCTTGTCTTCTTTGCCCTTGGTTGCCTTGGCTTGCTCCGTTCGGGTTTTTATTTATTCTGACTAGCGTTTGCCTACCTATACTGATCAAAAGTAAAACTTATTATAGGAAAAAACTGTTTTGTCTTAAAAGCGCCATCTATTGGTGCTTTATGTAGTTAATGTCGCCGATACAACAAAAATGGACGTTGTCCCGACGTCCGTTGCCGACGTTCAGTAGTAATGACAGGTGTCTTACCATCGTCTCAATACCGGGCTAAATCGTTGTGCCAGTATCCATTTCGTACTATTAGACAAGTGTTTACTTAGTTTACTAAAATATCAAAGAGTATAATCTTTTTTAGAAAGACATCTTTTCTGTTAATAATGCCACCTATCGAAGGTAGAAGTACTAAATTTGTATGTCTAGACGAAATTGGACGTCGTTCCAATATCCACTGCAGACGGTTGATAAATGATGTCGAAACGACCGTTGGTGTCAAATATTTATACATTAATGAAAACAGACTTAAATACTGGAATTACAAAACTATAAAACTGATATTATAAAAATTATTTCATTGCAAAATAACAAGTTATGTTAACATTTGTTAATAATAGTATATCAAATACATGTCGATATGTAATCGAAACTAATAAAATGTCGACGTATGCACTATTAAATATAGTTCTGTTTGTAATTTATCATAATGTATTTTATGCACATTGGTTTGTGGATAACGTGTAATATGATTGTTCGGTAACGATAAAATTACCATGACTCTTGTCATATTATTATGCCGACGTCGGGTCGGCAATCTATCGACACTTGTCTGCATGTCCAACATGTACGTCTAGACAACCGTTGGGCAGACCTAGATTCGGTATTGGCCCAACGGTTGTTTGAGAACTGGCAACGGACATTTTTTGGAGAAAATGTTTACTACTGTGCCGACGTCGGGTCGGCATTCCGCGGACACTTGTCTGCATGGCCAATATGTACGTCCAGACAACGGTTGCGCCGACCTTGTTTCGGTATTGGCACGACGGTCGGCACGGCGGTCATTACTGATCGTCGACTAACGGTATTGGGACAGTGTCGGGCCGTTCGTCAGTCCTGTCTAAGTACCGAAATTTCTGCGTGGGTTACTTTTCTTTCCGAAAATTCGTACCCGATATTTTTTCAAAGATAAGCATCAAGTGATACAAACACAGAAGTCTATAAATAAACCTCTTGAAATTCATAGGACATGTTTTCTATTATCACTTTCAACAAATTAATCAATTCACTTGAATAGGAAGTCTCACGATTTATAACCAGCGGGAGAAGGTGCACCGATGATTGTAAGGTGAGTGAAAAAAGTATCACTCCTGGCCTTGGTTTAGCGTTTCTAATCTTTAATAAACATATCATCAAGAAAACGTGCCGTCAAAACAAATGCTCATACTTCAACCAAATAATAGTCCTCGACTAACGTTTTTCTGTTTTTCCCATATACATATAAATCCCGCTAATGAAGCCGCGCGCTATTATTTACTTTCATAAATAATGTATACCGCAGTTCGTTAATGTATGAAACAATGTAAAGTAAAGCTCGACGACTGTCGCGCTGCCCCGACATAATGCGATTTATATTAATCGTATCGTCTGATCTTTCGATTTCACGCCCGACTCTTACCAAGTAGCAAGCGGTGTCACGATGCTCGTCGCGGTGGCCATTCGCGCCTCGGCTTTGAAGCAGATCAGAAAGCACGGTGGATGGGTGCGGCATGCGACATTCCTTCTCGAAGAGCCTCGATGGCATTGTTCCATCGTGTCGCGTCGCACCTCGCTCACGCCTTTTCTACGTGGCACACAATTCACCATACGTGACTCCTCGATTCCACTGTCGTATGCACCCGTCGCGATTCGTTTTACTCCAAAACTTTTATTCGTCAACGCACATGGGCGTCAAAGGATTTTACTTAAAACAAGATGACAAAGATGTAAGCAAATAGAATAAAGAAGGAAAGCCAGTTCGCCCTCTTGGGTTCTTCATTTAAAATCTTTCGGTACCAATATTAACACGTGATTCTTTGAAAATTCTAATTATGGAGTAAATTGTTTTCAAAGTTTGAATTTATATCTATTCTGCAGAGTTTTATGAATTTCAAGTAGATACTGAAAGAATTAAACAGTAAATGTTGGTAATGAATTACAATGTTTTCCATTTTTTTTTTTTTTTTGTAAAATTAAAGTTAGAGTTGTTGGTTAAAAGTATGGTTGTAATGCATTTCCAATTTTGTGCTGCAAATATAAAATATTGTTACGAAAGAAAAGAATCAACATTGAATGTCACGTTGCAAAAAGGGTAATTTGTAAAACGCGTTATTGGTTTATGTAAATTTAATATAAATAATTGTATAACACTTCTTACGAAATAAACATTGTTTGTGGAAATCACTATCGATTCACAGGAAAAAGTAATTTAAAAGTATTGGTTGTATAGAAATAAACATACAAAATAAATTACAAATCTTCTGTAATATGGTGGTAAGAAGTTTAAATTATCATCAATTGTATTAAATTAACAATTTATACTTGCTACAAAAAATAATTTCTAAATTGTAGTTATCAATTTGTGAAGATCAGTACACTGCAAAAACAAGCGTTTAGATTTCAGACATTTTTGGTGCCTTAGATACCAAATTCAAAAATAAATTCTGTGTTATAACCCTAAAAAAAACGTTAATGCGAATTCGATATCGATAAAACATTTTATGTGACTCGCAGATTTATCAATTCGATATTTTATCAATATGCGAATATCCGCTCTATATCAATATAACATTAGCGGCATCAATATCGATTTAATATCAAATTGCAATATTGTATTAACATTTATTCAATATTTAATTTAAATAAATCAATTGGCGATATTGAATTAGCGTTAATTAAATGTTGCAATTTGATATCGAATAGATATCGATGTCGTCAATGTTATCGATATGGATGGAGCGGACTTTCGCATATTGATGAAATATCCAATTAGTAAATCTGCCCAGGCAGAAAAATACCATCGGCCCAATACTGGCCCAGTACTGTACAATATTGGCCCGATATTGGCTGCGAAGCTTGGCCCAATATCCAAATGAAACGCCGAGTTATATTGGCCCAATATTGGCAC
>JABFOV010001659.1:0-23768 GCA_022817685.1 Aradophagus sp. ZL-2020
GTTTGACAGCATTTTAGTTTACTGCTATTGCATTTCTGAAAGAAACTTATTTTTAAATAAATTTGTATAAATGTTTATTTTCGAATATATTTTTAATGAAAATTTATAAATATACATGTATTTACAAAAAACGAGTTTAAATATATTGTTTTTGGAGTTGATCATATGAAAGTTATGTGCTAACTAATATCATTATTTTCGTTTTTTTCTATTTTATCAGAGCCCTCCTGAATTTGTTTGTCATTTTCATTTTCATTCTTCTTTCCAGTATCTTTAGATTCTTCGTCATTAGATTCATTTTCCGATTCAGTTTCATCAGATTCCTTTTTAATTTCAGGTTCTTTTTCTTTTTTCATCTTTTTCTTCATCTGTTGTTTTTGTTTCTTCTTCAGTCTTTTAGCTCTTTTTTTCGCCGTTATCTCTTCGGCTTTTCGTTTGTTTTCTTCAAGTTTTCTGTGGTACTCCTCATCCAAAAGTTCCTGATGAAATTACATAAATAAATTAAAAATTAAAGTAAATAATATCACAGAATTACTGAAATAAATAGTTAAACAAGTACCTTTTTACCCTTTTCTTGAATATATTTTTGTCTGGCATACTCTTTACGCCGTAAATGCCTGTAAACATGAAATTCACCACTACCCGCTCCAGCACTGCTGCCCATAACATTGCGAACGAATTCTGGCACAGATGGAGAATTCTTTTCTTTAGGCCTTTCTGGTATAATTATAGGCTTGTCCTAAAATTATGAAAAAGTCAAAATTATCAATCAATCTGAATTACTTCTTTGTATAATTACGGTGTTAAAGATATTCATTAATTTACAGGTCAAAAATATATTTAAACCTCACGACCTGAACACTTTCAACACCGAAAATTTTATAATTTGAATGGAGTATTATGGCGTCATCAGAATCATTGTTCATTGGCCCGCTGAACTTATTTCATTTCACATTCCGCGTTTCATGAGGTTAAGTTCCTGGCAAGCATTCATTTCATTGGTCAATTTAGAATCCTATGTTCCTTTTAAAGTGTCTATGTCGAAGGCTGTTCAGGTCGTGAGGTTTGAGTGTAATATTTGTATACTTACCGGATTTTTCATTAATTTTTGAAGTTTAAGCCTTTGCAAATCTAAAGCATTTTTCGCCACTATTGGTCTTTCTACTTCCGTTTTTTTATCTTCTTCTTTTTTATCTTCCATATTCATTATATTGTAATTTATATTCTCTTCAGTTATGTATACAGTTTTTAAGGTTACCTATTAGAATCTCCCATTCACGAACGCGCATGTTTGCGGATAAATTATAAGAACATTGAAGAGGTAAATGGATAAATGAGACCAATATTTTTTAAGTATATGATAGACTTTTCTAAAATAGACTTTTCCGAAGATTTCTTTTGTTACAAGTTTTTCAAATACTTCAATTCTCTGATCACTATTAAATCTATTTTACGTTAGATATTGAACAAGTACAGAACTGGTTTTTACCGACGAATGAAGTCCCAATCAACATAAGCTTATATGTACGAGAAACGACTAACTTCATGATAAATGCCAAAAGAGGAAAATTCAAATGATTCAGTTGTGTAATAATGCATGAAGAAATAAATTTTGATTCATTTTAAAAAAAATATAAAAAATTGAAATTATTATGATTATTATACAAAATAAAAACATTAGTGATGGTGTAGATGAAAAATTCAATTTAATCAAATAATTTTTATACAAATTATGAAGCACTTTAAATATTTTATTAAAATTAACCATTATATTAAATTATACATTATAATACAAAATATTACACTTTTTGTGCCTGTTTTTCATCTTTAGAAGCATTCTGATTGAAAGTATGTCCATCTGGAAGGGCACCCATTTCTTTTAACAAATTCTCTTTTCCACTAAAATAATCTTTATACCATTGTATATGATCGATTTTTTCTTCTACAGTCAAAAATGCATTTTTCGAAAGTCCTACACAAACTAATTCCATAAAATGTCGAATGGGACCTTTCTTTGGACACCAATCTTGCAAGTGTCGTTCCATAAAAACATGCTCCGAAAAATGTACATCTTTCTCACTTGTCAATCCTAAAATAAAACATTTAAATTAAACTTTGAGTTTCATGACTGTACTTAGAATAATTCATTTTTTTTTTTTTTATTTGAATTAAATAAGTAGCTTAAACTTCTTACCTTGTTCATTATCGATAGGAAAATGCCAAAACATGCCTTTTTCAGTCCACTGAATCATTTCTTGAAAATAATTTTCAGGTGGTAGCATAAGAGATATTTTTAATTCTCTTTCTTCCAGTTTATTCCAGGTATTTAAAATTGGTTCATTCGCATTAGGTTCGCCAAAATTCTCAAATATGCCGCCGATATTTGTTTCGAACAAATTGAATTTCTGTCTAGATCTGATAAATAATTTTGATCATATTGATTTGTACGTGAAACTGCAATAGTCATAGCATAAATATAATGAACTTATATTATACCTGTATGTACTTTTTGGTTCTACTTTTGTATACTGTTTTGCACGGGCAGCTCTGAGTCGTTCAAGTGGATCAATTTCTGAAGCCTGTTTAATTTCCATACCTAATAATAAATTCCTTAAACATAGATGACGATAATTATAAGTAAATTTTATACACTCAATCATTTTGAAATATTTTTACATTTTTACTACAAATAAATTTTCAATTCACAAATATTACCCATGAACTTGCTATGTGTTGATATTATTCGTACATTTATGATAAAAAAAGTTTTTAAAACATTAAAAAAAAAATGAGTTGACTTACATTAAATTTGTAGCTTCTTCTTCAGAAGCGTCGTTTTCCTCCTTTTTGGCTTTCTTATCTTTCTTTCCCTTTTCGATTTTAATGCATTTTCCATCTGCATCTTTGTAAAGTAATTCAGATTCAATTTTTTCAACATCTCCTCCTATCGTCGTTGCTACTTCTTTGGCTGCCTTCACAAATTGTATATCTAAAAAAGAAAATTAAAAAAACAAATGAGTATTGAATTTAAATTATCATCTGAATATCTTACTAAAATATAACATCCTTTAATTATTATATAAAATTAGATAAAATTGTTTATTGTATTTTACTTAAATAAATATATAAAAATATGAAGTAAAATTACTAACCAAACTGATTCTTTTCTTTCTTTTCTCTTTCCAGCTTTTTTAGTACTGGAATTGTAGATTTTGATGATTTGGCAATGTTTATAGTTTTTGATACTTCTTCATTCTGAAATAATAAAAATAATATTACTTATAAATGCTAGTAGATGCACAATTTAATAATTTGAAAATATTTGTTTTATTTTCAAAGAGTAAATCTCGGCGCAAAGTAAATGTTTAAATTCAATCTTACTGATATCATTTTGCTTAGAATATTTCTCAGATTATCCTCAACATCGTTTTTTTCACTATCATCATTAAGTTTTCTTGCATTTTCATTGTCAGAATCGGAATCGGAAGAATCTGAGGAAGAAGAACTTGCATCTTTTGATTGTTCAAATTTCATAAGTGTTGTATGCAATTTTTGCGCCGATGTGTTTAAGTAAGAAATAATGCCTCTGAAAGCAATAAAAAATATACTTTAACAAATGTAATTAAATATGTTTACAATCTTATATACTTATAACCTTAACATTTTTAACCTTAATTTAATTTACTTTTGTGACGAATCTTAATAATGTATTACTTTAATTAGTTCAGATTTGATAAAAATCCTACCTCGGCAGTATCCGTAAAGTTAACATGATATTTATTTTTACTTTCTTACAATTAATAATTCTTCTGCTTCCAGGTTGGATTCACATAATATAACTTTATACTGGATTTGTGATGTTCCAAGTTCGGGCCAGTTCGGGCTCTTTCGATTGCCGGGCGGAACGAGAACCGAATGAAAGCCACTAGGTTTGCCAACTATCAATTTTCACCCGCGTATTTTGAACGTAAGTTACTCACATTTTATGACGAACAGAACTTAAAAAATGGGCTTAATTAATTATAAAAAGTTGCAAAAAGTCAGGGCATATAAAATTGTTTAAAAAGTTAAATAATTACAAGCTATTAACAACTGGCATTTTGTAAATATAATAAGATTTATTTTTTCATTGAACATGTTTTTGTTGAAGTGTACAAAAGAATATAATTCATTGGTAGTAATTTTTTGTCACCGAATTATAGGCTGACCGAAATCTGGAAAAGTCGGAAAATTTAACAAATTTCATTTGTGATCAATGAAAAATTGTATAACAAAATTATTTACAGTATTTTAAATAAATATATCATCTAAAATTAAAATTGTTAACATTAGTAAACGTGACCTATTTTTATCACAATTGCCATAAATCTTAAAATTTGTTCATGATTTGAATTTACTATTCAATCGAGTAATTTAAAAAAATACACGAGCGCGAGAAAAGTGAACAAAATTCTATAAAGACCTGAATAAAAAAGTCAGGAAATTGATTTCCCAATTTTTTTGGCCGCCCTGCAATCAGATTTTTCATTGTTTTCCATGAACGTCTGAATACAAATAAACACACAGTCATTGTTTCTAAATTGTAAATCATAAATTAATGACACTTACGTGATAAGACAACTTTTCCGTTTATGTAAAGTTAGCATGAATTTAGCATGAAATTAATGCAATTCTAAGACCGCGGATTTAGATCTACATTAATTTCGTGCTAAATTCATGCTAACTTTAGATAAACACAAGATTTATGTTATCAGAGTTATCTATGTAAATTTTTATGTTAGATTTATCAATAAAAATTGCTTCATCAATGAATTATATATTTTTATTGTACTATTTGTGATATTTATTAAACAAATACAAACTTTGTACATTCCAAAAAAAACCTGAATGTTTCTTTTTTATTTTTAAATACGTGTACGTATCTTTATGAATTACTATTATTTTTTTTTATAAATAAAAGAATCCGAGCATTCATCTTATGATATAAATGATAGAAATTCAGTAGCAATTTGAATATGTGTTAAAAATGACGCACGTGCGGGTTTCAAAATTCTGCCGGAACATTTCCGAGGACAAATGTTGAAAAACAAAAATTACGCCCCAGACAAGTTTAAGCCCAGCTTGATTTCCATTATGAAATTCATACGCCAGTTTACTTATTCTTCAGAAAGTGTATTGTGCTTTATCCCGCACTTTCTACTTCGGTTTCATAGCGATTTCATGCCGTTTCATTGACGACTGACGAATTGTGGTCTTTTTGTGTCACTGAAAACATAATCAACGAGGGGAAAAAGGGTCCGAAGAAAAGGAAATGCTTTTTTTTTATTTTCATTTTTTTTTCATCCATCTATCACCATTTGATTAATTTACTTTTTCTTCTCCGATTCGATAAGGTAAATTGCTTGTTTTTTAGAACGCGATGTACTTCGAACAAGAAACCGCTCGGCGTAAAAAATTATCGCTATACAAAATCGTACTACGGAAATAAACGGCGATCGAATTATTTTCGTCAACGGTCCGAGCCAATTATTCCCGACTGAATGTAAAATCAAATCGTGTAAAATGTTTGCCTCGCGTTTCTGCGGATAAGAGAAGTTCGATCTCAAAACTAGATGAACTTTTCATACGTCAAACAAATAATACGATCTATTGGAAAAGCGATTATCGTGAAATTGTTTCTATCTGCTCTGCTTTATCTACGTTTCTCCGTATGAAATTTTGTTTTCTCGCTCAGGGCACAAGTTTAGTAAAGCCCCTTTATTTACATTTTAAGACTGATTTAAGATGGCTCATATATAATACTGTAATTATCGCAAGATTTACCGTATATAATTTTAAAAAATATATAATTATATATATTTTTAAGAAATTTATTTACTGTAAAAAATATTCTTATGATAAGGGATTATTTTTGTGATAAGTGGAATCAATCCATACAATCCTTACAATAATATACATGTTGATTAAACCATACATAATATATATTACTCAGTCTTTTATAACAACTAAATTGATTTAAAAGTCAAATTGGAATAAACATATGCACGTACATACACGCGTGAATTGATTAACACTTATAAATCCACACAATTATGTGACCCTGTTTTTAGGATTGTTTCTAAAAATAAGATACTCGAAAAATAAGAATCCAGCGTAAAAAAGTGAGGAACAGCTGATGAGAAAATAAATGATGTATTTTAGTGATGAAGGAAAACGTTGGTAGGCGGAGCGGAGCCTTTTTCGGTCTCTTTTCCCCCAAGCTGGCTCGCCGAAAAGTGGAATTAATTGGACATCAGCTGTTTAAAGTACGAGAAACGGCAAAACAGTCAGCCGGGTGTGACGGAAAGTTTTCCACTTTGACGTCTTAATCCCTGGTAAAAGAAAAGCGGCAAATAAATGAAGAGCCGCGACGAAAGTTTCCAAGATAAATAATCCTGTTAGCACGCGCCTTCTGGCGCTCTTGGTTTCGCGATCCGAGTATAACAAACATCTGGCGATTATCTGCCCATAATCCCTTTCGAGAACGGATTTTTCAAACATATCCGTTTGTCAAAGATCAAATATTTATATCGATACGAGCAATCCAATTAAAGGAACCTTCAACATTTCTGTCACTATTTTTCAAGTTTTTTACTTCGGTATGCAGTGTCGGTGCCTTTTTAAATGGAAACATTTTTTCCGTGTTATTTGTATTCCTGAGGGAACACGCTAGACAAACAAACATTGATTCAACACTCGACACCTCACACTCAGGGAAATATAATTAAATAGTAAATGTTACTTCTTAAGTGGTAAAATCATAAATAAAAAAATTATTTCTATAAATAATAAAATTGATATAGTTTCATCATTTAAGGTAGGACCAGCGCAGAGAATTGAAATGATGATACAAATGAAAATTGAAAAGTAAAATATTTTCAATTTATTTCACTTAAAATAATGTGATTTTTTTGTTGATAATTGAAGTATAAAATAATTTATCATCATGATGCCTAACTATTTATAAAAACTTGGCTTTTTATAAGCTTTATTTTACAACCATTAATAAACAATTTGCTCCTCTGAGTGTAAATTTACTTTTTTTTTTTTCAATAGGTAAGTATAATAATTACGTACTAATCACTATTTCGGAAATTCTACGTCATAAATAATAGCATTTCGTAAAATAGTAATTAAGAAATGAACAATAATGACACCAAAGCGAAACCGGTACCGGCAGGTGGGCATTTTGTGTAAAACTTGTCTTTCGATCCCGAGGCGAAAAATTTTAGCTATCGGCCTGATTCTTTCTGTCTAAAAACCTGAAAGCATTTGGGTGAACTCAGCAGTACGAAATTACCGTCATTAACTACCTGATACCGAGTTCTTGAATAATCCTAGGACCAGTAAGGTCAAATTTTAAATCTTTATCATAGGATAAAGGAAGAATATTGGAATACCAACTCCTCAATACGTTCATAATATAAATAGGTAAATACTTTTCTTATAAATTTATGAAATTGACATTTATTGAAAATAAATTACGTATAATTTAGCACAGCAGGATTAGCCCACCTCAGTTGTAGATGGCGCATTTTACAATTCCAAACGCATTTACCTCAAAGTATATAGTAAATTTCAATACAGATTTTTAAATATATATTAAATAACTATTCAATAACTATTTGTATTCTATCAATTTTAACTTGAAATTAATATAATAAACATTGTACAATATGATTTCCTCAATGTACACTAATTAAAAGGAAAAAATAAATAAATAAAAACTTGACGTGGTTACAGTTCCGTCTCAAAATTACACCGAAGAAAGCCATTCGTTGGGATTTTATTGATTTGAAAATATATCGCTTGGGCGTGAGGGGAGAGGATCAATTATCCACCAATTGCCAGGGTATTATTTCAAAGACTTTCGCCGCGAGAAAAATATAAACGACCACGAGCAATTAAGGGCCGAGGCGACGAAAAGAGAAAATGAAAAATTTGGAAGACATTCATTCGAGCGGGCCATTATTTTTCTTGCGTCATAATCGCCGAGGGTTAGTAATAAAAGTGATAGTAATCGCGAGGAAATAAGAATCGCCGGGTGAACGATGGCCTTGGTAATCCGGTGGATTCGAGTGCGGCCCTTGAAAGGTTTTTCGGCATTCATTCGTCTCGTCACGAGACGCTCCGTTTTGGCCGGCGTTTAATAAGGACCGGCCACAATATCGCTGACAGATTTTATGTATAACGGTACGAGACGTACACAATATGTTGGAAAGGGACGGAATTTAAGTCGGCGCCTAATTGAAAGGACATTGTTTACCTCGAATTCGAATAAGCTTTAAAGTCAATTTACATTGCGGTTTAAGCCCTGCCGGTTTATCGCGTAAAAACTAATATATCACGTAACTTTCTGTTTGTTATTATTTCGCGTCATTTTGTTGACCTCCGAAACCATTGTTTACGTTTGCTCATCAATCGAACAATCTTTTTACAGCGAAATCCGTTTGTTTTAGCCTGTCAACATCGGTTTGTGACCAAGGCAAATATTATACATTCTATCCGATACTTTTTTCTTTTTATTTTTTTCCTTCCCGTTCGACCGTAACGTTCGACCTTTGTGAAAAAATGTCACCAAAGTACTAAGGCGTTGTTGCGGGGATTTTGTGGTGTATTATGTGCATTATGTAGGGAATACACGCCCAGTTTCATCCTCTTCCCCACAGAAATGCGCACTCATATTTTTGCCTTGGAGATATTTCAAAACGTCATTCCGCATGAGGTTCGGGACGTTTCAGTCTGCAAGGCGTTTGACCCAACCAAAAAAAAAGAAAAAAAAAAGGCACGGAACATTTTTATTTTCGAACATTATTAATTTATGTATTTGTGTTATATATATGAATATCTGAAAATAACTAAATATACTTAATGACTTTTCGATTGAAGTTTAATAATTATATCTATCTTTTTTTTTATCGGAAGTGCAAGCTGTTTGACATTTTTCTCAAGGAATTACAGGCTTTGAAAAAAGAATGTTCCCAAGATAGAAATGTTGCTTTCGAAAGCGCTTTTTTTTCTTTGTGGCTGTAAAAGAATTTTAAGAAAACTAAACGGACAATTTCAATTTAGAACGAATCCGTTATCTTGTAAGAGTTTTATTTGAGCCGCAGTAAAAACGCCCGTAAAAAATATTTCAAAACAAGCCTTTCGTGGAAACAACCCTTTGACTCGTGATTGCGTTTTTCTTCGAAAGACGTTCATTTCGACTTTATAGACACAAAACATAAATTTTAATTCGTTGTTTATTACTGGTATTATTTATTACATACCGTTTCTTGTCTATTTTTTTAACTTTTTGATGATTAACAGATGAAAAGACATGTTTTTAATTTAATGTTCTTTATAATTATAATTACAATACTATATTTTATATCATCATATCATAAAAATATATAATACACAAACATTACAGTAATTTAATTTATTTCATTTAAAGTAAAAAAACGTTTAATTTTTATAAATTACTAATAATTTGATAACGACTTTGAAACCGGTTAATAATTTCATCATTTCATCTCCGATTGTATTTTGAAATTCTGGAAAGTGATAAAACATGAATAAGAAAACAAATCATCTAAAAAAAAAGATAATAATTTTCCATAGAAATGATCGTTTTGAGGGAAAGAAACGAGGATGAAATTGCAGGGTTTGCTTGGATTGAATTTGAAGGGCGAAGTACGAAACAGGGAAGACTCGTCGGACGTGTTCCGGCCGGCTCACATTGTCGGACGGTGAATTCACTACAATGGCAAAGTCGCGGGCGCGTTATTACGCGTGATTACGCGGCGCATCTCGGTCGGTTTTTGGTGTGTGCGTGCGCGAGCGAACACAACAGTAGCGGCGCTCCAGGTGCGAGCGGGCTCCCATTCAACGCCGCGGGCTTTGTTCGCCGCGCTCTCGCTGCGGCGTGCCTCCTCGATTCGTCGTCTATTGATTTTGCATCTGCGCGACGACACCTCCGGAGCCGAACCCACAGTAAGTCATTGCCTTTTTCACATCCAACCGACAGACAAAGCAAGCAAAAACAGTCCATTTCACCTTTCAGAATAGACGGGGACGAATAAGCTGGACACCGTTGCGAAGACAAATTTGTGCATGTTCGTCTTTTTCCAATCGCGTCTCTCTTAGACGGCTCGTTTGTTTGGTTATGTCGTGTTTTGCGACGCGGGATCGCGCCGCCGGGTTGTTGACGCTGCGTAGGCCAAACAAGCGCAGGCCCGAACAAAGGCTGTCGATAAAGACGCGATCTGCCGCGCGCTCGCGATAAGATTGTTATCGTTGGCGATAAGACAGTTTTATGGGCAAACTTGGACCGTGAATGGTCGAACGTTTGCCCACCCAGTTGATTCCACTAACCGAGATACTTCTCGAAATTTTGATTCTCGTTTTATTATTACACACGTGAGGTAGGGCTATTGTTTAAAAACATTTTTAGATGGTGCGTATTTTAAATAATTCAAAAATTATGCATACAGCCTAACAAGTTTTTCGAAATTCAATGTACACGGAGAGTAGAAAAAATCACTGAGTGATTTTATAAAATCAGTGAGTAAGTTTTATTTTACCATTACTTTGTTTAAGTAAAGTTTTGAGTAAAGATATAAATTTAAAGGTATACCTTTATATGTATATATACATATAAACGATTGCTACAGATAATTAAATTTTAGGTAACACCTGATTTGGGATTAAAGGAAAAAGTAACAAGTCGTCATGACAGAATAATTATCTTTTCTTCTTTCACATTACGGCGTCCTTGAACGTCTTGATCGTTACTCTACGAGAAAGACTGGTAAATAACTTGTTAAAATAGTTAGGTAACTTTATTATAACGCATTTACATAATTAAAATCATTTCGTCTCTTTGATATTGTTCGACTTTTTGTTCCACCTTTAGCTGTCAGATGCGGCCGATGTATTAGAGGGGTCCCGTGAGTAGGCAACATTGATTGAAAGTCAATGAACGGACGAAACCGAGTTGTACCCTTTTTTAAGCGTTCTGTAACACCCGCTGATAAAAATCAGTTTCGGTCACGATTGCTTCGAGACAAATTAAAACATCACGATCGATCTGACTCGAGCACCTTCGTGTCAAATAACGAGGACAAACGCGTCGAGAAATTGTTTAGAAACATTTGGTGGAATGCTTTTTCAAGCAAATTGGAATTTGTAACAACAAAAGCGTTATGTGATTTCACTTTTTTTGAGAAACTATTTGGAAATTATGATTGATCAGTGATCGATCGGTCATGGTCAAGTGATCGAGAATACATTGAACCGCATTGGTGAATATGGTTCCAATATGGAAATGACTGATTCCATATTGAAGTTGCATTTACGAATATAATTCCAATACAAAAATTTAAGCGAAACCACGCAAAGACACCTTTGACCATTTTTTGGCGCAAATTTTTCCCCGGGACTAGATGAAGGAAATAGTAAAGCATTTTTACGGAAAATTTCTTCACAAAAGCAATGAATAAAATAATAACTAAATTATACGAGAGAGATAGCCAATTCTTATTACGTTCATTTACATTTCGGTTTAACAATATTACGGCTTGCTCGTGAAACTGACGACGTTCCATCTTGTGCGCTGAAAAAGTTAATGCCCAGTAATTTTTCAGCCGCAAAATCCGGATCTTGTGGCTATGAAATTGCGGGCTTTTTTTTGCCAACGACGTAGCAATTATTCATATTGTTTGACAATCGAATATCGAAGTTTATTTTAATATCGATCAATGGTCGAGGGAAGTACCCTTCGGCGTTCATGCATCGCTGATGATTTTCGTCCAGTCTAATAAGTTAGCATTCGGCTATATTGGCCGAAAATTAATCCTTCATTGAATTTAATTTTGGAAACTAGTTCTTGCGAAGTAGAACGTATCTACTTAATTCACCAAGATTGAAGAAAAATATTGCACTTATTGAAACGCGTCGTAAGAGCTTCAATACACAATTTCATGAAAGTGAAATTGTCAATATTACCTGCGTTCCGACTGTACGGGTGGAAGTAAGGAATCTTTAAATCGACATTTGTTAAAAAAAATGCCTTGCAAGTTGTAGAAATATTGTCTCTTAGCTTTCCATCTAGAAACATGCTATTTTCACCTAAACGATTGGTTTTTATTTTATTTAAGTTTTTCAATTCAAAACATTTCTTAAAATGATGTTTAATTAGACAATATACTCATTTATTTCTTACTAAATTTAATATTTTTTGAAACAAAATGTAATGTTCTTCTAGCTGTACCAAAAATATGTTATTACTGTTTTCAGCAATAATGCAATAAGGAAAAGTAACAATAGCAGCGAATGGTGAATACTGTAAACCTTTATTGACTCAACATTGACGACAGGGCTTTATCTTCTAGCAATGGGACAAAGATCTTGCTTAACAAGTAGATCTCAAGTACTTTTCTCTTCCTCCTATCTCTCCTCGATAGGAGCTCGGTAATTTAAGCTCTCCGATATTGACAAACGAGTGGAAGGCAAAGTTTCAAGTGGGTCTAAATTTTGACTTTATATCAAGCCTTTTATTAATTTCCCTCTATCGACATTGATTCATACCCTTCTTAATCAATGCCTCCTTTTTCATTCGATTCAAATTAACTTATCTAATAAGTGCCCATTAACAAATCGTCTTGAAAATAATGTGCACACACTCAACCGTCGTCATCATTATCGTCATCAATTATTAATGTCAACTTGAGTACTCCACTCTGTCGGAAGCTGAACAATGGAAATCCAATGGCATTTGTGCTATTCACCCGTTGCATCTGAGCAACCTTTTGATTTGAATTTTCCCCATGTCATTGTCAGTTTAATCCCAGCATTCAAAGACGGATTCATACTGTTTTAATGTCTCGAGGTGTATGTTGAGAATGCCCTTCTTTTTTCAGCTCAATTCCTGCAGAAGTTATATTTACTTTGAAAACATTATTTTTGACTTGCAACTTTGAATTTTGAGTCAGATGTTGAATACCGAGTCAAAATGTAAACTTTGACGTTGAAAAGAGTGTTTCAAGAGTGTTAAATCATTAACCTTAATTAATTAAACCATGATTAATTATTGATCTTACTCACACTGATGTAAAAGTTAAAAGTACTTGTTGAGAAGTTTGCAAGTAGATTAAAAAGGTGGTGATAAAAAGTCATTATTCAGTGAAACGGGGTGGACCACTTGAAATGATTTTTGCCGTTGAATGTCGGGAAATTAAAGAGAGCGAAAGTTGTGGAGAATTGGTTGGTCGGACGATAAAATGGATGGAAAGCGCCGCAGTCGAATGGCTCCGTTAAAGTCGTTCCTTTTGGTTTGGTTGTAGCTGCTCGCTGATTGCCGGAAGTTGCGGAAGTCTGAAAGGATTATCAATATTTGCGCGAGCAAACTATGAAATTAAAATGGATCTCGAGGAGAGCGAGCTCGAGGCCGATAGCACCGACATGCCGTCCGGCAGCTTTACAGTTTCCAATTGGGACATCTTTCACATGGCCTTCTCGATTGTGGTCCACGTGATTGACATCGGTTTGGACATCAACGTCGCCGCACAATACCTATTCGCGGGTCACACGGCCTATTTCGCACTCACGCTGCTTCTCATTTTGCTGCCGTCGTTCATAAATAGTGTTGTTAGCACGCAAATGCATCGCCAAGATGAAAAGGTGAATATCAAAAGCCATAATCATAGTCATAAAAATTACTTAACAACAAAACAAGGCGACCTTGTTTTGTTGTTGAATACATTAATGAAAACGAAATTCAATCGAAACAAAAGTATATCAAATTTTTCTACCATCTTTCCACTAGTGCACTGAGAAAAATAGATTTTCAAAAGACAATTCAGATAGTCAATATAGACAGTTATAAAGTAGATAATTAAATTGATTATTTAGATAATTAATTTTAATCATTTGGATATTTAACTTTTTGTGTATGAAAAGTTGTCGATTATCTTGAGATATTGAAATTGATTATCCAAAATAGATCTTTCAACTATCTATTTTCCTCACTGTATTTATTATGATTGAGTACATTTAGAGAAATTTTTTGCTTAAAATTGTGGAGGACCGGCCTTAAAGTTACGCCGACTGTTTGACAGGTGCAAGAGGAGGAGAGGCAAGCTCGGCTCGGAGCGATCAAGCGCCACGCGAAAAAGGCTTTTGTTTTGGCCTTTCAAATCACGCCCGCGCTGCGCTATTATTATTGTCTCAAGTACGCGCTAAGGGCACGTAGCTGCCAGCGGCAGGGGGACAAGGCCGGCCAAAAGCGTTATTACATTCTAATGCTGCGGGAGGATCAAGACGTCGCCCTAATAAGGGTCTTTGAATGCTTCATGGAGGCCGCACCGCAGCAAATTTTACAGATAACTATTATGATCAAGCATCACCACATTGGCTTCAATTTTCAAAGTAACGCGCAAGATACGCTTTTCAAACGTCCGAAACGGTCGATCGCCTTTCGGTCCGCAGTTTCGACAGTCACGTTTCCTTTCCGGAATACGCTACTGCTTGCAATAGCAAACGTTTTACTCAAAACCGATTTCCAATAAGAATTCCTGATTAGCAGTTACGCGGTTTTTTTACTTTTACGTCATTATATTACTATTTCTCTTTTTTTTATTATTTATTTATTTATTTATTTATTTATTTATTTGCAGTATAAAAGCTGTATAAAATCAAGTTTCAAATGACGGTTCGTTTATGAATCGATAAAGTCCTGATGACTTTTATGTCGAATTAAGCAATTACACACTTTGCCACATGTAAAGATTTATACATATTTTATAATTTTGGCAAGAAACATATGTAAATGATGACGATATTGACTTTCGTGTAAGATTGACGATCGAGTTGGTTGATCTCGAGAACAAATAGACAGCGCGGTCGACCTTTTCCCGTTGGATTTAAACAGCCTGCTATGCTAGCGTTTATTAAGTATTTCATTAACGCAAACTTTTATGCAGCATTCCATCAAATTGGGAGTGTGTGTAGCTCACTGATGAGCATGGGCTGGTCAATGGCAACCTATCACAGGAGTGTCCGTCTGGCCCAGTGGAACAAAGCCAACATCAGTAAAATTGGAATGGTCCTTCAGTTTTTATGGCACTTTTTCATCACGGGTAAGTCCAACTTGTATTAGTAAATCATGCGCTTCTCAAATCGTTGTCGATTTTCTTTGAAAAGATTCGCAAATTGAACCAATTAATATGTAAACGAAAAAAAGTGTTTTCAAATTATTTTCATGGTATTTGTTTAACAAAATTTCCTTGTGTATAAAGATAAAATTCATAAGTCTTGAAGATGTACCCTTAAGCATGGTTGATAATTGTAAAAGCAAAATGAAATTGAATAACTAGCCAGCAATAAGGTGAAGTGGCGAAAAAGGTGCGAAAAATTGGCAAGATTTCATCTGAAATACGAAACCGAGTGAGCGATCTTCGCGATCTTCGAGTTGCATCGTTGAATCCTCATCCTTGCTGTTCGGTGACGCGATACATCTCCGCATAATTTATTGTGCGGTTTTATCTTCATCGACTGACTCATTGAACATATGCTTTTTCATTGCACAACGCCCCGCGCGATTGCGTTTATTTTTATACGTTTACACGCATGCCGTCACCATCACCGTAGTAAAGCAACTGGTTATCGGTCAACAAACTTATACATTATTTGCTATTTTTTGAAACACGTTGCAAAATGAAAAACGTCTTTCATTCACTGGAACTTTTGTAGTCAAGCAAGTCTAACACCTAGCAAGGTTGAATATATTCTTAAGTCATGAATATTGAGTTACAAGTTATGCATGTAACTCATAACTAAAAATGTCCTATTCATAACAGAAATATGTTTATGTTAGTTAGCTAACAAAACATAAATTTATTTCTACTGCAAAACTTAACCACGCAAACATCTAGCTTACTTTTCTCAGTGTAAGGAGGCCACATCAGGTTATTTCTAGGACCAAGCTAGGCAAGTCAGTCTTAACGATCTTAATGGTATAGTAATACATCAATCCCAGCGCCATCTTAAACATCACCGTCACTTTCTTACACTACAAAACCTCGAGTCGAACAGATGTGAACAGGTCGGTTCCTTGGATAATTTTGACAATAGCTGCTCGTAAAGCGCCGAGCCGATGTCGACAAATTCTTCGAACTTGCTAGGTCAGAATTAGATAATGGATTGGATAATCGCGGTTGGGTCCGACGCAGCGAGAGACAGATGCATCTGTCCTTCAAGTGGGATCGGCGGCGGCGCCGACCTGCTAGCCTCTCTTGCCTCGATGACTTTCAACGGAATCATAATCCCGAATGCGAAACACGACGAAGATGACGACGACGAGCTTACAACAACAACTCTCACACGTCAACATGCGCCGACGTAAACATCGCCCTATTTTCTTATTTCGCTTTCAACTCTCGTGTCACATCTCCTTCGTTTCCTCCGTTCATTTTATCATCTGCGAAATCGACTCTAGATAATTAAATACAGATGATTCTGAAATAGTTTCCTGACGAAAAGATATAAATAATTACTTTTCGAATAATGTAGTATTTAAAATGTTTCAATAAACAGTTTTCATTAAATAACAAATAGTTTGTGAGTAACATTAAAAAAGAGAGAAAGGAAAAACCGAAAGCGAAAAGGAAAAAGGTGATGTTATTATTTGTGGTTTTCATTATTGAAATTTAAAATGTTTTGATATGACGACTTTTTGATCAAACATAGTATTACTAAATTAATTGTATCGACTTTTAATTGAATGCATAGTTCGACATTGACGACTTTAGAAAATAATGGACAAATAATTCGACTTACGGAACGTTGATTGTTAGAGCGAGAGAAATAAATGCCGCATTGTCGTCGAAATTGGTGTTATTTCGGAACAAGTGTTATGTCAATAATAGAGAAGCACCAGTCACGTATCGGCACCGAAAAACAATGCGTTTCACCGCAGCATCAACTTGGCAAGTTGACGAGGTTGATGTCAAAGGTCGAGGGCGAGAAATGGCCCCGCGGACGTATGGAGTTTGAATTCGAACGACGGGCTCGATCATTTCGATCGACCGGCTAAGTATTGATTTGCACGCTCTTTTTGTGTCGGCAAACAAATCAAGTAGCGACGTTAAGCACGCGCTTAACAATTAATCGGGACACGCTCGTTCGACCAATTATAATATAATTGCCCAAGAGACGCGCCACCTTTGTTATGCCAATGAAATCGCGTTTCCGAACAATCGCTCGGTCTACAAAATATTTGCCTTTGACAAAGTGTTTAGTCGTTTGGTGTTTTCGAACAAAACGCTTACGGTCCTTTGAACGATTCTTCTCAATAGAAAACCCGTATTTCTGGTGAATTAACAACCGATTGCACAAATTGCCACTTCTTTATTTTAAGAAAGATTGTATATACTTTTCAATGGCATGTGATAATATCAATAGCAAACTTTTACATTAACGTTTCTTTCACTTCAATCAATTATGTATTAATATTTTATTCACAAATTTTTTGCAAAATGTAATTCTTTCCATGTGTTTTTACTATTGTTTTATGTGATTGTTATGACATAGCAAGTATTTGAGATAAACAAGGAAAAATTCTAATATCTTTGTCAAAACCAAATGTTTACTATTTTGTGTCTCCTTTGTAATAAAAAAAACTGCCCATTTTTGCTTTGTATAATTTCTATATTAAGAATCATTTCGTTCATAATCTATTCAGTATTTCCTGCGGCTGTCTTTTCTCAATTCTAATATCCTTTTTAATCATATTCGACCTTTGCATTTTTTTTCATTGATACATTCTTTTTTTTGTACAGCTATATTTGAAAGAGTGTGATATATATACGTGTGTATATTCTTCGGATTTCACCACGACTATTATAATAAAAGCTTCTTGTTACTCATGTTTTCAGTGTCGAGAATAGTATCGATTTGCGCGGTGGCGTGCGTTTCCGTTCTTTTCACGGCCGTATCCTGGCTGGTGCACTGGTTGGGGATGACCATCTGGATCATCGTCGATTGCCATGGAGTGAAGAATTTCTGCCGGGACCGTAAGCGAGCGCCCCACACACCGCCCACTGTCGGCGAACGTATCCATGCGATCGTGTTCGCCGGGGTGCTCGGTTTCGTTTACACGTTCGTCTACCTCAACCACGCGGACGGCCGCACCTTCGCCAAGCACGCCGGCTTCTACTTCGTCTGTGGCCTCGAGAACCTCGCAGCGGCCTTAGTTTGGATCTACGTTACGCCTGAACAACTGGCCCACGTTTGGTACCAGCCCGTCCTGCCTGTCCTCGCGACGGTCCCTTTTATCTTGGGCGTTGCCATCCTCGTCCTCTACTACACCTCCTGCCATCCGGTATACAAAAATGACAAATTTTACATGCAAAACAGCGTTCAACCAGCTGCCACCTGATTTCATCATCAATCACCACAGAAGTTTAACACAAATTCACGACGACTTGTGTCAGAGGTCAATAAATTAAGGTCTCTTAAGACCCATCTAAGACTCACCCTAATAAAAAATGATATAGCTATGGCAGGGTTGTAACGCGTGGCATCGGTATGGCCTTGACAGGGACAATTTTATTGATCCGGCCCGGTTATGGCCTAAATTTTTTTTAAGATCAATTACTATTACTATTTTTTTTATTATTAGAGCCTAGCCAATAATTGCCATTGTTTGAGTTAATTCTTCAAGAAGCTGAGAAAAATTATATTGTTTCTGTTTAGCGTAAATCAAAGTTTTAATCGTCATTACCGAGAATCGGTCGGTAATCTGAGGTAGAAAATTTACAATGTTATGAACATTGATATCTTTATTACACATCTTCTATTTACTTCATAATATTGCCTGTTTAATATGCATTATGAAAAAATAACAGGCATGTACACTGAAAAACGAAGCGTCTGAAAATTACTCTTTCACAGCGTTCGAGTCACACATAAAAATTAATTACAATTCAGCAAGCGCAAAATGTAATTTAAAACTGAGTCTTTAAATTACGTTTCATTATATAAATAATGATTAACACGTTTTTCATCTTACAATTAGATCTGAATACGGTTCGATATCTGTGTCTTCCCATTTTGATAAATATTCTTAACAGATGAAAATAGTAGATTATTCAGAGGTTGAATAAGAGCAATTAAATGATGTGGAATAGATTTTTCAAGACAAGCGAACATTTTGCCTTGACCGAAACGAAACGTTTGAGTACTGATGTATTAATGACGCGTTTGTTGAAAATCAGTCAACAATTTTTCTTGCGAAATATTATTTTACCAGTTATGTGTAATGAGCACAATCCATCTTGATACGAGCGACGGCAAATGTTTCACACGGTGCGCCACGATCTGATAGCTCGGCTACGGTTCGCCGCGCCATTCTTCCTAATGGAAATGTGATTCGCTTTTTATAAGCCGGCCGCAACAAATATTTCCAATTTTCTGAGCGATTGAATCTTGGCAGATACGCAAAGCTTTTTCGGCCCGAACTTGGCCAGGTGTGCGCGTTCAAATCACTCTCTCTACGCCTATTCAGTTTTACAATACGAAAAACTGTTCGAGAGCCGCAGACACGAACGTGTAATGGCTTGCGAACAGCGCGGCGACCCGCAGGTGGCTCCGTACCTGACCGGGTGGTCAGTCGTTCGATGAAAGGGTTTCCGCGCAATGTACAAAGTCCTATACAAATATGCCACGCATTTCACAATTACGTTTATACTAAGCTACAATTATCAACTGCTCGTAAAAGGGATTGTCGTACCTGCCACGGATTTTCAATTGTCCGTAGAATCTCGGAAGAGAACAATAACTCGATCAATTTTACTTTGAGGACAACGTACAATGTTTATTAAAGTAGCCTTTTTGAGATTGCACTGCCAGAAGAAATAGGAAAATGTGCTACATATTTTTCAAAATGTGCTTTTTTTTGCATTCCAATGTCAAGCGATTAATCAGTTTAAGTGGCCAAAGATTGTTTGAGTTAAATCTGTAAGCTGAGATTGTCAGCTTGGCAATCTGTTGCTGCCTGTGTGTCGTCGTGCCGAGTGGGTATTATATTATACATGCCTTTGGTGATAAGAATGCGCGGCGAGATCGAGTGAAACTGAAAGCCGCTAAGCGTCTCGGTTGGACGTTTCTTTTGTTTGATATTTCGACTTAATTATATCGAGTTAAAGTATTACCGCGCTGTCGAGTAGATTGAATTTCTACCCTCGGTTAGCGCAGTCGGTGAATCAGACTTTAGCTATTCGTTATTTAGTTTCGTTGCTTTGCTGGCGTTCTTGGCACGATAACAAGTATTGGACGTTATATTATTTTTCCGTATGGAAACCGTCCCGGAGATGTTGCTCGAATTGCTTCGGCTCGAGCGTTCCGTTGAATTCGCTGTGCAAAACTTAATGACACATTCCACGAGCGGCCGAACTTGTGTATCCGCGTTGAAAGTATCAACGGCTTTTTCATGTACTTTTTATGCGGCCCAAGTGCCGGTGATATAGAAAATACTCGCATTTAATTTTGATACCGTTCCAATTTTAGAATCTCAATTTACCTTTTGAGAGCTCCTTTCGCACAAGTAATGATGATCTATTTTTCATATTAATCTTATATTTGTACATTAAATACACGTTTCACTACGACAACCGATATACTTTTACTTCATTTTTATATCCCATCTTGGCATGTATTTTAATACGCTAATTCATTTTCTTTTCCCTTTTACGTTACATTCCTTTCTCTTTTAAATTCTCATTAGAATGATATTAAAAGATGGGGAAAAAAGGAATTCCTATTTAAACCGAATAGATAAATTCATGTTTGTTGTCCGAATTGGATTTGCATCAGGAGAAGAAAAAGTGGAAGAGGTTTTTGTGATAGCAATTTAGAGGTATGTTTCAAGGCAAGTTTGAATACAAACGCTACTTTGAGAAAACCATATTCTAATAAACAATATGTGTCTTGTTAATCCAACAAAATCATATTGTAACTGACGTTTCAATAATATTGTCCGCCTGACTTGTAAATGGTGTTTTTTACAATACCAATTGCCTTGATTTCGAAGCATATAATTACAATATAAATTTTGAAAAGAATTGTTTTATTACATACCATATATTATACCATACATATATTATACCATAATATAATTTTCCCGGGTGTGTTGTGTAATTGTTCGACCAATAGTTATCTGCAATACATTAATCGATATATTCAAATCGAAAGCATCGATGTATGAACAGGAAAATTTAAATCAGGATTGCATTTGTAAATTTAATATGACGTTATTTATGGAATGGAAAAAGTCACAAAGAAACTGCTTGCATCAAAGCATTGACGACTTTCTCCAATTTTTTCAATTTTCTTTTTCAACCGAATCAAACGCTTTTCAAGTTCTTCTCACAAATGTGTTTCCATATTAAACCGTCGCTTTATTTTATTTCTACGTGATATTTATTTATACACTTTAATACAGATTTGTTGGCTGGCAATGTAAAATTGCTTTGCACGAAATCTGACGTGGAGAAAAAAAGATGACAATGATAATAAAAAATGAATAGAGGAAAAAAAAATTGACTCACGAATGGCCATTGAAACACCTTTGGTTGGACGTTTCTTTTTTTAACGCGTCCCGCAGTTGTTACGTCTATCTTCATCTTAGCCGTTCAAAGCGGAATTAATACGCTTCCTATATTTTCTCCTTTACCGAATGATTAATCGTTTAACGGGGATTTCGGTTCGCCCCGACAAATTCTTATTGTAAAGTTAACGGCGTTGATTCGATGATCCCGCGCATCAAAATCCGTGTTCATTGTTTCGTCAAATGAGCCTGCGAAACTTGATTATTTTACCGTTTGTTTGCGTTATTGATTGTTTCTCGCAGTATAAATCAAAGCTATTGAGAAACGACAAGTATTTTTCATTTATTTTACGGACGTGCAACTCGTTTAATTAATCTTATCGAATAAGAACAATTTTTCATCGTAACTAATGATATTTTTACATTTTACAAAATGTGCTTTCGATAGTTTTCAGTTGTGTGTTTCCCCTTCCCGTAATTTTGCAACACTTTATTTTTAATGTACATGCAATGTATGATATTATTTATTTATATGTACTTGTTCATTATAACACTTGGGAATGCTGTCTAATTTCTCATGTTCCATCCCTTATCCCATAATAAAAAAGATAACGGAACCCCGGAATCAACTTTGTGCTTGGACTTTTATACAAAAATTCATTGTGAAATTATTTTATAGTAAATTCCTATAACTAGTAACATACATTTTGTCAAATCGTAAAAATGTATTACAAAAGTTTTATAACGAATAATTACAATTTCAATGAAATCAATCAATCGATCAACGAAAAAAATGTAACAATCAAATGCAATTAATTCAAAACACACAAACATTGTTTCTGTTATATAAAATCATAACGATTTATTAAAAGAACGTTTACAACAAATTTGTATGAATTATCGTAACATCCGTCTTTATATAGCGTCAAATTGTATTATAACGGAGGATGCTTATTTCGGCTCCATTATCATAACCAGATTAGACAATTTATATAACAGCCGTCGTAAAAAATGACGAAAACAACGATTCGTCAACAACACAAGTGCGTGAAAAGACGCTTGGTCGGCTCGGAGGCGCACTTGCCGCGCGTGATGACGGACTAATTGAAAATATTGGCGCGAGCGGTCGGGCGAGCAGGCCGCTGGCTTACCGAGCAGCCTCGCCCAAGCTGCGCGGACGCTCGTTCGCTCGCTCGGGCGTCGTCGGGGGCGCGGAGCGGTGGGGGCCGGTGCGGCGTCCTCGTCGGAGCCGCGGCGGCAGGCGCGGAGCGAGGGAGCGCGAGCGCGCGGGCCGGCTGCGCCGTCGGGCCGCGAGGGCGCGCCAGCGTCGCGGCGCGCGGCGAGAAAAAGTGTCAAGTCGGGTGGTCGGTGTAGCGCGCATCCCCGGGCCAGAGGCAGGCAGCGTTGTTCGAGCGCGCAGCGTCCAGTGGCCAGCCGTATGCATAAACATCGCCGAGCGCGGGCCGCAGACCTCGCCGCGAAACGAGTCACGCGTACGCGGATGCGAGCGCGACACGAGCGTCCCGTGTTCCTGCCGAGCGGCGGCCGCTCTTCCCCCGACGGCGCGATGCTCGCCGCGAGTCGCTGAGACGCGTCGCACCGCATCGCTCGCACGCCCGGATCCCGAACAACGTCGCGCCAGTGCCATGGCCAGTCGATAACGAGCCCGGACGGTGACGACTCGACGCCTCACCCAGCCGACGATCCGCCGAGCCCGCCACACCGCCGACAACCGGACCCACCGGTTGCCACAGTAAGTACCAGCCGAACCCTCCACCCAGCCGACCGACCGCTTCTTACAACCCGAGATCGTACGCCCAATCCTTTCTTCCTCCCGATCGTTCGTTCACTCATTTAGAATCGACATCTATCAACGATACACGATATTCAAAACGATATAAAAGAAAAAGAGTTACTAACTGCTTCGAAACGTTTATTTTTTTTTTTTTTTTTTTTTTACTCTTTTCCAAATCTGATGCTGCTTACGATGTGCAGGCGGGGGATTTCGGTGGCCGGCGTATTATGTAAAAAAAAAACCAATCTTCTGCTTCCTTGCGTCTTCCGTCCATTTCCTACTGTTACTGGTACGTGTTCTCCTACGTCCATTCCGAGCAAGCTGACATTCATTGCCTCAGAACGA
>JABFOV010001660.1:0-23757 GCA_022817685.1 Aradophagus sp. ZL-2020
ACTATATTCATAGTTGAATACGGCCAACCATATTCCATAGTTGAGCCAACTATGTAAATTGTTCGTTTAGTTAACATTTTGTTAATTCAAGTAGAGTTTAGCTGCTCTAAGCAAAATGTGTAGTTCATTTAACAATTTTCAACAACTATTTAATGTAGTTGGTAGAGCTAAGCATTTTTCTGTTAGTGCACTGACAAAATTTTATAATACTATTTGAATAAATAAATTGAATATTTTTATGATTCTAATTAGAATTTAAGCTTTGGATTCATTTAAAAATGCAAATATAAGTGATATTCGTTTACTGTTAAATGTTGGAAGTTTCGAAAATATACTTTTACTTCGTCCTTTTTCTTCGTATAAAACTTTTGAAAAACGAGTGAAATAATAAATTTTTCGCATTCAAAAATAAAGTATGTCGGTATTACGAGTCAAAGACGAATGATATCAACTTAAATTATCTTCTCGTTGGGAAAAATTCCCATACTCGATTCGATAAAAAACCGAGACTTTGGTTGGTACCAATTTCAGACTCGAAGGACTACCAATTTATGATAAAACTTGTTTTTTATCAATTTATAAACTATATAACACCGTTACTTGTTAATCATACAATTTCTTTAATCAGTAAAGTATTTGAAAGGATGCCGTATTGAAAAATATCGGAAGATTCCTGCATTACTGATATTCGAGTGTTTTTTAATATAATAATTAAAATTGTGATTAAAAACGAAGAGGACAGATAAATTTTCTCATAAATTTTCTTTAATTTGATATGAAATAATTTCTTTTTCAGACAATGTTTTGTACGAAAAACTTACCTGTTTTTGACATGGTTAAACTAACCTAAAAATTATAAATAAAATGTGCGGGAAGTTTCTTGGGAAAATGTTACCTAAAAAACTCATTCCTTTGCGTATAATTAGAGAAAATTTAACGATAAATCGACCTGTTCTCATTGTTTTCCGTTTTTATGTTCTATTTTCATATAACTGGCAATATGATTTTGGCGTCAATTTTTAAATTCAAATTTCCCAATCCAGTATAAGTCCTCTTAAACTTCACCGGCATCGTTTAAAATTGAATTATAAACTGCTGTTACATTTCAATTTTTTTTTTATTTTTAGTATACTTCAGAAGTTGCTTCAATTTTTCTGCCTTTCTTTACATCGCGATATTTTCTACGAATGGCCAACGTGATGATATCCGGCGTAGCGTTATTGCCGCTGTCGCGACGAAAGTATGAGATTGATGTCGACAAAGGGGGCAATGACTCGTCGGCGCGCCAAAACGTGGGTGACAAATGCGCGCCGCTGACGAAAGTGTAATAGGACGAGCGTAAAATTGGCTCGTGATTTGACCCGAGCGCGCTTTCCGAGTTGCGTGAGCGTAATTGCCGGTAACCTTGGCATTGAGCGTCGTGTACGCGGACGGGTCGCCCGTTCGTTTGCCTAGCACTTCCCTGGGCTATACAAACTCAAAAGTCGCGTGTTAAACTACGCGTACATCCTCGTAACTCTGCGATCACTCCGAGTCACCTTCGTTGCGGCGTTTCGAATGAAAGAATTAATTCAATTTACCGTGTAATTTTAATCGCTACGTTTTTTCAGCGCATTTTTCAAATCGCGGTTCGATAAATGAAATTCCTTCCGAAATTCGAATTCATCAGAGTTGATTATTCGTAAATTCACTATGAACCCGAATGTCGAATTTTAAAACATTTTCATCTTTCGAATACCAAAAGGTTCTCATTTTGAGAGTTTACAATTTGAGACACCAAAAGGTTCTCATTTTGAAACTTTATGTTTTGAGGCACCGAAAGGTTCTCCTTTTGAGACTTTGTGTTTCGAGACATTAATAGTTTTTCATTTTTAAACATTATTTTTTGAGACACTACAAGGTTCTCATTCTGAGATTTTGTTTTGAGACGACAAAAGATTTGACAAAGATGACAAAGATGAGACTTTATATTTTAAGATACCAAAAGGTTCTCATTTCGAGACTTTATGTTTTGAGACACCAAAAGGTTTTCATTCTGAGACTTTGTTTTGAGACACTGAAAGGTTCTCATTTTGAGACTTTAATGTTTCGAGGCACGAAAAGTTTTTCATTTTTAAACAATATTTTTTAAAACACTAACAGGTTCTCATTCTGAGATTTTGTTTCGAGACAACAAAAGATTCTGAGACTTTATGTTTTAAGATACCAAAAGGATCTCATTTCGAGACTTTATGTTTTGAGACATCAAAAGTTTTGCATTCTGAGACGTTATGGTTTGAGACACCAGAAACTTCTCATTCCGAAACTTTATGTCTTAAGACATCGATAGGTTATCATTCTGAGACTTTGTTTTAAGACACAAAAAGGTTATAATTTTGCGAGTTTTCATGTTTTAACACAACAAATGTTTCTCATTTTGAGACTTTTGTTTACTTGGAACGGATAAAGGATTCGGATCATCATTTTGCAG
Organism: Aradophagus sp. ZL-2020; assembly: GCA_022817685.1. Taxonomy (NCBI): domain Eukaryota; kingdom Metazoa; phylum Arthropoda; class Insecta; order Hymenoptera; family Scelionidae; genus Aradophagus; species Aradophagus sp. ZL-2020. The sequence continues at coordinate 2,471 of JABFOV010001660.1, forward strand.
CTTGCAATTATACCATTAATATCTTACACTTAAAAAATATATTTGTAATTTATTACAAATTACAATTAAATTTGCAATTTACCACAAATTTATTACATGATGTGGTAACAGACCACATTTCATTCTAAAAACAAGTACCTCCTTTCACGATATCTTTTCATTTCTCAAATACAAAAAATGTTTCAAAAATAAAACAATAATTTGCTAAACTCTCTCAGCGTACAAAATATTAAGAAATTCGTCACCGACATTATTGTTTTCCTTATCATTAAATCCCCCAGATATAATTTAACATTATTTATCACGCGTCATGTAAAACACTGACTATTGCCCGCGAGTTCGGCGTTTCGCAAGTAGCCGATGAATAATCGCGACTCAACTGCAATAATTCAAAATAACGCGAAATATATTAATCGGCAACAATGTCGCGATCAACGAGCGTTCAAGGCACGGGCTTTACGACTCGCCTCGTAACTGGCATTATCCTCGGCGTTCGATGGGATAATTAATATAAATCACACAATGGTCTTCGTTTTCGAAACCCCCCGTGAGTTTCACCGGCGATCGTGACGGTGCCGCGACGCTTTTGAATGAACCGGGGATATCGAGGGACAGGGGGGGAGGGGGGACTTTTTCGAGCCGGGCGCCGCGCGATTCACGCTCGATAAATCCCGCTAATGCCGGCGATTAATCTCGGACGTTGCGCTCCCGACAACCAAAGGCTTCCGGAAAGGATACCCGCGTCACGAGCTGCCATTTCTTTCGACCCGAAAGTCAGAACCCGTTGGCTTTTGCACCCGGCTTTCCAGCCTCGTGAGAGCCGGCGCACGTTAACACACACGCGCGCGGCAAAAACGAGCGTTTTCGAACCAAAGACATTCGTCAACGATTTTAAAACACTTTCGAGTTTGATGGACTTCGTGTCGAATGACGTGGACATATTTATTTTATGAGGGAAATTTTCATTTCACTTATGGCCTCGCTAGGGATTCTGGGGTCTCCCCTCCTCTTTAAGTATATGTAATATCAGTGTATAGTATGTATAATATATATATAATGTAGATATAGACTATAGCTGTGGGTAGGGCTGCGTAAACATCGATGGTAATATCGATAGTTTCCAATAGTATTAATTACCGAAAGTATTCGACAGTTTTAATTTCTATCGATAGTATTATCAACTCAAACGCCAGTTTATTTTAATCCAGATAATCGGGTTAAAATGTCGAAAAAGGAGATTAAAATTTTTTGTCATTGTATAATCACTGACTTACAAGTTCCGATAAGTTTATTCAAATCTGACTTAACTATTTAATTTAGTATTATTTTCTAAACAGACTGTTTGGTCACGAGTTTTTCAAATATTCCTTATACTTGTTGTTTTAAAAATAGAAGACAATTTTTGATAGTACTATCGATAACTATCGATAGTTAAATCACAAACTATCGTATGTTCTCGATAGTCAGACTATCGAGGTTTAGTCAGCCCTGATTCTGGAATCTCTAAACCCCCTCCCCGACTCCACCTCCCCTCTAGTTCATGTGTAATATTATATATATAAGCTATCGCTCCCACTTAGGATTCTGGGAATCTCTCTCCCCCACCTAGTACAATAACACACGAAAAAATATACTATTTTTATATATATGTATACATATAAACTATGATTATTTCATTTCTTCAAAATTTCCATCCAAAAGGGTCTTAACTACTGCAGCTCGTGTAAATTTTGTTTTCAACATTTTGACTTGAAACATCTACAAATATTTTCAATGTTAAAGCTCATAAAAAATATTTAAGTGTTTAATTTTAAAATTAATTTAAAGCACGTTAAAAAAATTTGTCTTTGCACTTGAAGTATTGGCGGGGAAAAATGCTGCGCGCGAAATGGTACGCACGGTGAGCCAAGTGGCGCAGAAAGAAGGAGACCGAAAGTACGAGCTCTGGAAAAGAATTCGTCAGGTCCGTGGGAAGTTGCGCTCATTGTACAGCAACGCCAAATTGAGAAACATTTTACACTCTTTACATGCGTAATTACCGTTATCGGCAATCTTTTAATCAACTTATCTGTAAAACTTTTTTTTTTTTCGAGGGAACGGAAGGTACAAGTGGGTGACGGTCGACGAGACTTGTTTGGAGTGAAAGAGATTTAGTAGATTTGGGGAAATCGTTGTCATTAATTGTTTCAAGTATGTTTCGTTTGCAACTGTTATACAACAAAATTATATTTTAACTTAGTTACGCTTACTAGTTTTATATTTACAACGATCAAGAAAAGTGTTATTAAACAAAAATAAAAATTCATTCGAAACGAAATTTCTCAAATCAAATGAGTTTTAATTTGAAAACATGACACGTATGAAATGTTTAGATTATGGTAAAACCTCATCAAAAAGTTTGTTTGAACTTCGGCCGCAAGGGGGCTCAGTAGTCGAAATTAAAAAAAAAAAGCATCTTGTAATCAAAAATAAACTAACTTAATCTAAGTAAGTTTAATTTTTAATCAACGTTCAAGTTATTTAAATGAAATAAAATTAATATTTCAATGAAATCAAATATAATTTTTAAAGTAAATAGTGAGTCAAGTCAAACGTAAATTTCTTGATCCAATCAAGGAACTCTTTCACAATAGACGTTATTTTGTTTATTGACCCGTCCATTATAATTTTTCTCCACGCGGACGACATTTTTGTCAAGCGTTGGCAAACGAAAACTTTCGCTTCTTAAATTTCAATTAAACTGGCGCTGCAACGTTTCCACGAGTCGGCCTAATGGCTCCAACTGTTATTTATTTTTTCCTTCCGTCAACGGCGTTAATGAACGTGAATGTGTGTCGGTGATTTCCAGAAGCCCGTACACAATTTTTACGAGACGCCTGCCACAACTAACGCGACACTCTTTGCGAATTTTCGCCGCATCGAAGGTGCTATAATTCAGTGCAAACAACGCGTTTACATAACGGTGAGCCTCCGAAACTGAAAGCAACCACGTTCGTAGTAGGTGGCACTTGAACGCAGCCGCTTTTCCGCGTGTCATATGGAGCACAATAAGCCGGCTGATAAATGAATGCCAACAATCGTTCGTCCTCGTTGTTAATTTCAATCAACGACCGAGCGCCATTTTTGCACTATCCGAAGATTGAGAAGAATCAAATCTTTTTATTCCACTTACGTAAGGAACTTTCTTTTCTCGTTTCACAAATTCATTGTGGGATTATTTAATTGATATCTTTTCACGGGAGGAACGGAGGAATTGATTTTGTTTCCGAGTCTTTTATTTGAAGACTGATTTAATTGTAATTGTCTTAAAAAGTGATTCACTGTCGAAGCATCGTTGATAAAAAACGTTACTTTGAGTTTATATCGTGGAATCAGTCAAAGAAGATCTCAAAGTGGTAAGAAAAAGATGGTACAATCTAATGTCATCTTCGGCTAACATTCAGAGAAAATATTAATAAAGGAAACACTTATGTAGACTGCATTGTCCGTCCTTTATTAATATTTTCTATGAATGTTAATCGAAGATGCCTTAACATGTTAGATTGTAGAACATTGTTTTACCGTGGCGCCACCTACAACTCAAGTGGGCCGAAACAGAATGGTGCTATTCAGATGGTACTGTCTCTTCTCTCAGTGTAAGGTTTTAAAAATGATTAGTTATAGAATGTTTATGATAATTTTTTGTACGCTGAGAGAAAAAGATGGTGTCTCCTTAGATTGTACAACATTGTGTTTCACCGTGGCGCCATCTACAACTCAGGTGGACCTAAAGGAAATCGTCCATTTTAGATATCTATATAATATAATCTACATATTAATCTAACCAAAATAGATTGTGCCATCTATTTCTTACCATCTTCAGATAGTCCAATCTTTTTTCGCAGTGTAAAATCATTTATAATAAAAAAATTTTCTGAAAATGGAGCAAATTAACGAATTTTAGTCATATTTTTACTAGAATATCATGAAAATTACACCGAGAAAACCACGTAGTAAAAGCTACGACATGAAAAATAAAAGTCTATCAGTTTCGTTATTTTCATAATTCTATATTATCCGAAAAATGATCGGTTGTTTATTGGTTGTTATGTTACGATAATCTGATACTATGAGCATGATTTTTCAAAAATTTTTGGAAAAATATACAAGTTATACGACACATGTCAGAATTACTGAAATATTGGTATACCAATTACTGAAAGAATATATGTTATATAACTGTTGTATAACTTTTAGGTTTCAATTCATGAAACAGTGCATTTTTGAGATTAGAAAAGCAATTTTGATTAAAGATGATACTTCTTGCATACTTCTTTATTAAACCACGAGTAACTTTCAGTTTTATCTCAAGTTACTTTTCTGAGAGTGCACGTGTCACAATTTTACTGCAATTTCTTTGCAGATATATGATATACAAATATAATAAATATGTTTATAAATTTATACACATACATTGAACAAACGTAGTTCGTCGTTGAAACAGCGACGGAAGCACGCGAAACGATGCAACAACGTGCCTGAACTCGCCGATTGTTCCATGTCAATCTTATCTTATAAAATTGCTCAACACTTTCACTAATACACCGATTAAAGCGAACGTGTCTCGTGCGTGTCTCGCGTTACCATCGTTTCTCCGCGCGTGTGTACGCACGGCCGTAAGCTCTTGCGAGTATCAAGTGTCTGTTACAATCCTGGACGAGATGTATGTGCACGCGTACGTCGGTAAAGCTTTGAAATATAGCTCCGATCTCCTTATATTTTATAAGAGAAAGTCGCCATTTTTCTCGGCTTTTGTTGCGAGTTTATCTCACCACGCGACAACAACCGACGCGTTGAAAACAATTATTAATTGTCAATCGCGTCAATTATTAATTGTCAAAGTTCGTCCTTTGAAATACATTGACACAATTCCACCCCCCCCCCTCTTTTTTGCCCCCCGAATCGTTCTCTTTCGACCAATCGATTTGATTATTTCGCGATTAGATAATTAGGAGCAAAGTTGAACGCAACTTTTTGCGCGTCGTCACGTTCGGACGAGAAGAACGACCGAGCAAGTTGAAGCTCGAGGACAGTTCATTATTTACGCATGATTAAACTCGACCCACATAATCGACAATGGCCACTGGATTATCGATCTTAGGTCGAATTACACAACGAAAGGATTGTTTCCAATTCCGACATTTTTTTGTATCGCGCGCGTGAAGAGGAGTGCGATTCGATTCGGGAAACGAGCGTTTACTTGGCGAGCTGCAGCGGCGAAATTTTAATTACGGGATGGTTCGTTTAGAAATTGCAATTTAAAACTGATTGATAGAAACTTAATTTTGCATTTCTTCAGCGTGCTTCGATGATTAATATCTCCTTCTCGGCGCAAAAACCGACAACCTTAATAAGGTTTTGCCGGGTAGGAAAACGCGCAGTTTTTTCCGTAGACGTCGCAGGAGCATCTCCCGAAGAATGAGATGAAATAATGACAAAAGTCGGTGAACAAAAATGCTCGTTATTGCGAACGGACGTTTCCTCGTGATCCGCGAGGACGATAACGTGGATTGACTTGTTTTCGATTCGACGCGGTTTTCCGCCACGGAAAACAAAAAGCCCGCCGGTTTATCACCGGCCTGCGCTTAATCTGGCTCTTCGTGTGCAGTAATTATCGAGCGAATGAGAGATAGTGGGCGGGAAAGTTGTTTACGCGCACTTGTCGCTAGGAACTGGGAGAAAAGGCGGTTGTAAAAACCGTAACTAGAGATTGCTTTGAATTTCAAACGGCGCGCGAGGAGATTTCCAACATTGTTCGGGAGGTTGTTTTACAAACCATTATCAGCGTTTGCGAAACGAGCGGTTTGATTTCAAAGTTTATTTAATATTATATCGGTATTGCCGGCGAAGGAAGGGCACGTAAACACAATATCGGTTAAACTGCTAATTATCCATTTCTAATATATTATCAGTGATTGAATTACTGTTTTAACAATTACGATAGTAGAGTTACTATTTTAATGATGCAATATCTTATGAAGGTAAAATTAATGCAACATAGCCACTGTAATAATTGAATTACCATTAAATCACTTATAAATACCATTCTCCATAAAATTACTAGATATTGAATCATTTTTTCAAGCACTGCAATAGTAGAACCACCATTTTTGTAATACAGTGTCTTATCGAGATATAACCAACAAAGCAATATGACCAGTGTAGTGGTTAAATTGCCCTTTAATTTTTATTTAATTACAAATTCCCTTTAAATTACTAGTGATTGAATTACACATCCAAACAGTACAGTAGTAAAATTACCTATACTGAGAAAAAAAGATTGTACCATCTAGATAACGCCATTTTATGTCAGCCCACCTGAGTTGTAGGTGGCGCCACGGTAAAACAGAGTATTGTACAATCTAAGATGGTAAGATTGTACCATCTTTCTCTCACCATCTCGAGATGGTACAATCTTTTTTCATCAGTGTACAGTATGGTAACTCATAAAGATAATTACGAAAATATAATCACTATAATAATAAAATAACCGTTAAATTACTATTTACGTACTATTACAAAATTATCTGTAATTAAATCAACTATTCAACCTCCATAATAGTTAAATCACTATTTTTATACCACAGTATCCTATGTAGCTATAATTATAGCAATAGAAGTACGATTTTAATTAAATTACTTATTTAACCATTAAGATAATCAAATTACCATTCTGCAATTATTATTTTCAATTAACCAAACATTACTAAAGACGCTTATAACAAACAAACATTTTCATCAATGAATTAAGCCACTAACATTGACTAATTATCGACAAAAAAAAAAAAGTAACACACGTAACTCTCGTCCAGCTTTAAGTTTCTAATGAACAAATCTGATTCCATTAGCCATCGTCTTCTTCTTTTTTTTCCAAATCACCGCAAACTTGTTAAAACGCTCGATCGTGTAACACATTGCTTTCCACTCGGTTTCATTACCTTTTATTTGTAAAAGTCCGTTAACAACTATATTAACAGTTGTATTGACATAACATGCAAGACCGGCGAGAAGACATGCACGGTAGCGGGGCCGGGGATAAGAAGTGAAACGAGAGAAGCCCCGACGGACGCGAATTTCTTATGGTTTATTTGCTCGCAGCGCGTTCGTATCGTTCTTACACGGAACCCCTACAATTTCTTTCGCGTTAGCGGATAGAGTTTGCGGTAAGGTCTGCGGTTCCGCGCAAGAGAGATTATAATTTGAATTCGAAAACATTAATCCAGCGGACCTACACCGGAGTTAGTTGCCGAGTCATTCGCGCACAAAACGCAAAACACAATTAAATAACGGTACGTTTCGCTATTACAATTGTACAATGAAGATAAAAACGTGGCCCCCGGGGAAGGGGGCAAACCATCGTTGCAACTCTAATGATTCAATCGGCGTCATCGGAATCACGGAGCGATCCCGATGATAAGATTTAAAGTCGGACCGTTAGGAACGATCGGTGGCATTGATTTGTCCAATTATATATTTTACCCGACCGCAATAGACCGTATTTATTAGACGAACGGTTTTTTTCTTCCTTTTCCGATTCATCGGAGATAAGATGACACGATTGACTGCTGTGACCTGGGTCGAGGTTCAGCGGAGGTTGCATCATTTGAAAGATGGCTTCCACTTACACCGAGAAAACCGTATTACCCCATGCGTGTTGCATTCACTTCATATGGCAATCGATAAAATGCAAATAGTATTATGAAAATGTATATTGTAGTAATTTTCTACATGCTTCGAGATTAACGCGATCGGTATTGTAAAAAGCGCCATCTACAACTCAAGTGGGCTCTTAGTATTGTAAGATGCGCCACCTACAACTCATGTGGGCCTATTACGTCGAATTATGTTTTGTGAGAGGTTACAAGTTACAGCACGAATTGCATATTTCTTACTATATACAAAGGTTTCTTGGTGTTACTGACTTCAGTAACATCAATAATAAAATGATTTTGTTGGGTTGACAAGATACATACTGTTCTTTACAATCTAGTTTTCTCGTTGTAGTATTCGATGCTCTAGTATTTGATGCTGTTCAGTTTCGAGAGAAACACCAGCTGTGCACACGAGCGTATGGTAATATCATCTTGCGATATCACAATACGTTTTTAATAACCACGTGCTACTTTCCGTAAAAATTTCCGCAACAAAGCCGGCACGCCAATTACCCATTGCGCTGAAAAGAATGGAAGCTCCACCCAAGAAATAATTTACACGTCAAAGTCAATACGACGTTGCTATCATTACACCGTGTCGTAATGACCATAATTCGTACAAGTATTCTCAATTCAATTGTAAGGTATCCCCAACTAGAAAAAGAGCCCCCTCCAATCTTCCAATAACCTCACCTCCTACTTATACTCCTCCTGGGATTGCAACTGTAAATTTAACATACCGATATCTTAGCTTAATATATTTGAGAAATGTTTTCCAGAAAAAGATTGTTAATAACAATAAAATGAATTGTTAATAATAAAGTGTTAATCATACTACCGATTAAGGGTGAAAATTTATTAACCAGCAAACAATTGTCGTCACTTCAAATTCCTGATGGCAAATCCTACGAAACTTGATCACTAACTCCATTTCAGCTAGTTTAATAGGGTGTTTAGTATACTTATTGTTCACCGAAGCTGACGTTAAATTTCTCATTGGCTAAATTTCCCCGATGTAACCATTCTCTACCTCTTCAGATGGATAATTAATTCTATCTTGATCCCACGTTCCATAACGAGAGACTATAAAAGACGCGGTACAACAAAACTCTTAAAAGCGTTTCATTGAAATCCTAAAACGTTTCTCCTCCTCAGAAAATACACTCACTGCACAATCTCCGGAATATGCAAACGTCAAACGACTCGATTCGTCAGCTCAAAGGAGACCCACTTTTTCTAATCGCCGGTCATTAGTCATTACTCATTCCTATGCCGAAGGCCAGCATTGAAGCTAGCCAATAAAATCGTTATCTAGCTTCTTGCTTCCCATTTTCCCAACCACATTATCAGGGAAACACAGTTGTCAATCTGTTGACTTGGACATTGTTTGGCCTTCGATGAATAAAATGCTCCATTGGTCCGTCTATTCAACAACCGTCAGGCTTGCTCATAAATCAGCGATGCTGTTAGATAGTCGCGCATTCGCGAATAATGGTGCGATACTCATGTTCGTCCGTCTTGTTAAGTGGACGATACTCGATCCTGGAATTGGGTATACATGTCGACTCAGTCGAGCGTGTAAAGCGCGTGAGAATCTGCAAACGTACGTGCGCGAGGCACCGTAACAAAAGGGCCATCGTCCGAGTGAAAGTCTCGTTATTGAAACGATACGGGGACATTAATTTTGCGAATTCGCGCAACAAGGTACCGACGGCCGCGCGCGCGCCATCGCTTCCGTCGTCTTCCATCCGCATTGTCTCCGGGACTATCTCCTCCCTCTTGTCGTTAGAGCGGCCCGTTATTAATCATAAACTGAATAATGAAGGTCGCCGGGGTGACAGCAATCTTATTGTTGCCGTACTCGCGAACTCGGCAAGAAAAAAGGCCCACGACTTCAACTAGGAAGACATTTCTCTTTCCCGGGAGACCCGCGTATTGAATACATACATCACTTTGAAGTAAAACGCGCTCTTAAACTTGGTAACAATGCCCGTTAGGTCCGGTTTAAATGGATTAATGGATTAATGGATGTGCATAATGATTAATAAAATGGTGGATATATCTTGCGTTGAGTAAGTTTCTGTTAATTTACGACGAACGGAATTTTTGAGGTTAGGTTTGGTGTTACGTTTTGTAAAATCGTAACAGATGACTTCTGAAGCAAAAGTTAGATAACGTTTACTATCAACACACGTTATTCTTCTTTAAACGCAATCTTATTTTTTTTTTTCCATGAAAATGTGAAAATGGAATTTTAAAAATATTGCACAGCTATGGAACTACCGAATCCATATAGCGGAGAACGTACTTCTGCAAACAAACTTTTTAGCATCTACTTCGCCGAGTTGACCGACGCGGAGAAGTTTAATTGCAAAAATTGTTCATATCAAAAGCATCGTACCGTTTGAAATCTAAATTGACATCAACATGAGCTTGATTACAAGACAAAATGAAATCCCGATATCTCAAAGTGATTGGTTCAAACAGTCGCAGAAAATAAGCCTTATCCGTCATACGATTTGTAAGTCCCTGTTTGTATCAATGCAAACAAGAAAGTTTACAAGAAAATGATCAATATGCATCATCGCAGGTTTCATAAACGTATCGTGTATCTGCCGCGGACTTGGGTAACGCAAAATACACCGTACGTGACATTCAAATGAAAGTCGCTCATACATTATCTGCAAATTTCTCTCCGTGTAGGGTCTTCGCACTGACTGATGTCGGATCGTCGAAAAAACGGACCACTCATGTTGGATTGCGCAAATCGATTGGCCGACTTAAAGAGGGCTAACGAGTCTTTATGTTTAATAAACAGTGTCGCCAAACGGATTGTCATGCGACCTCCGGGCGAAAAAAAGTGACGATCATTCGATCCGACCTTCAGCGGGAAAACTTTATGGCAAATTGATTGAAGGAAGCCGCCGATGAGATATTAATTATGAACAGCGGTTGATTCAATAATGCCATCGTGAATAAGACGGTAACTAATGGCGAACGTTATTCGGGATTATTGAATTAAATGTATATAAATTGACGGGCCGCTTGATTATGCCGATTGTTCGTTATTGGAAACTTTGAGTAATATTCGCCGTTCAATTATTGCTACGCTGTATTAATCAAAAGTCCGGCAAAGCCGTGCGCACAAAAGTAATCGCATTATTACTAGAAAGTTGACAATATTCCGCGTCGATGATTTATACTCCGCTGCTTATTCCCACGTTTGTTTTGATCGCCTGTAATTTCCCACATTCGTTTGCGACGATGGCATGCAAATAGCAAAAGAGATTTTCAGTTACCGATGTTATTAATAAAGTGCGAAAACTGATAATAACGGAATCGCTGAAGATAACGCTTAGAAAGTCAAACGAACTTTGTTCCAGATGTATTAGTTGCCGAGTAATTGAATTGCAATCAAAGTTGTTGCCTAAATTGCACAACGAAGTGCCATATAATTATATGCGGGTTATTACATTCGTAAAATCTTATCGCGTTTTTGAGTGATTCCTTTTCTCTCAATGCAAATGCACGTCGATTGAAAATGAATTTGTTTCATTAACCCTTTCACCGATGATGGGTTACTCAGTGACCCACTTGACTTTCATTCGTTTTACTTCGTAAAATTTGTTGTGATTAATATTGTATTTTTTATTATTTCTATTATTATTGTATGAAGCCTAAGCTACATATTATATCTCCGACTCCGAAAACTCTCCAGATCTAATTTTTAATTAAAGTAAACTATTTAATTAAGTAATCTAATGAAAAGTCCATAAGTCGAAAGGTTACAAATGAAAATTCGATGCGAATTCCACAGATGCAACTTTGGATAAAAACAAACGCCAGTCGATGTCATCAAATTTAGGTAACGTGTTTTCTACATTCCGGATTCATCACGTCGATATAATTTTAGGTTAGGCTATGCTGATAACATTAATTACCGAATCACCAAAATAAAGCCATTCAATCAATCCTGAGTGAATATTAAAAAATGTAAAAAATTTTAGACAGCTTCAGGTAACCATAATAAATACGATATTTCCTCTGAGACGATATTCTCCTTCAAAAGGTTGGGCGTTTTGATTGAAGCGGGACATTTTTGCTGCTGCTGAAGGTCGTTAAGTTGATAAGCGGTCGGTACAGCAAATAAAGACGTGGAAGAACAATCTTGACCGAAGAATTCCACGAAGCGTTATCGTTGACGCTAGCTATTCGTCGTGCGCTGTTTAAAAGGTCCTCCTCGGACGCAAATGCGGTTACACGCCTTCTTTCGCACGCACGCCAAGCACAATCGTTGTCTCGATATGCGCCGCATCTTCAGAGAGGAGAATATAAACGGCCATCGGTAACATGCTGGCTTAGCATAATAACGGTGAATAAGTCATGGTTGCTAAATGAATTCTTCTCGGGAATTACATTACAATGTTTCAAATGTTTAACTTATCGTGAAATCGCCGTTTCTACGGTATTGTGTTCGCAATCCAGATATCCCGATTTATGTTCGATATTATTTAGAAGCATTAAGTGGTGCTGCGAACATTTTCACCGTTATGCTTCATTTGCAACAAATTCCACGGTGACTTATTTCACTTCTGCTTGGTCTAATTAAACTATTTATTTTCGGTGTAATTAAAATTATCGCAAACCACTTGAAACTATTAAGCGACGCGTACTCGACAAAGTAACTTCTGACAGAGGCATTAGTTTAACAAAACTAAAAAGTTAGATTGGATAAGGCGTGAAGTTTGCCACATACCCAGTACCGACACCTGTAGTAGTCTGGTAGTAACTACCAATGTTGGTCCGCTACTGTGCCAATGTTTCCCCAATACACTACCAATCGACGCCTCAGACGAAGACTAGGCTATCTCAAATTTCGGTCGAAGACTATGCCATTTCAAAATTTCCTATTTAAAAATAAGTGTAAAATTTTCAGATGGCATAGTCTTCAACCAAAATTTGAGATAGCCTAGTCTCCGTCTGGGGCGTCGCAATGCTTTCTCTGTACAAATTATTTGGTACTATGTATCTGATACAGAAGTATAGCTATTTTAAGTACCTAAAATGAGCTTGAAGTTTGCCACGTGGTGAATCGCCACACATATTGGAATTAGAAAATTTTCTAAGTTCAAAAATTCAAATCGACAATTTTTTGTGTTAATTTATATTATTCACTATGTTTATTGATGTATTTGTCGATTTAGTCGATTTCAATTTTTGAACATAGAAAATTTTCTAAGTCAAAAACGTCTTGCAATTTGCCACGTGGCAAACTATAGGCACGTGTACCTAAAACCTTCATACATCTAAAAAAAAATTAATGTTTCATTTTCTAAATTTTAATTAAACAAACTGCTACTATTTTCATTTCGTCGATGAAAAGTTCATTGACTAAGCCAATCTTTTGCAAACAGTTTATTATTACTGTATTATTATTTTATTATTATTTATTTTATTTGATTACAATATATATTTATATACATCTATATTTATTTTATTATTATTTATTATTAATTATTCTTTTTGTCCATATTAAGATATTGATGAAACGTTTGTGATAAACGATGTACACTTTACATGTCTGCAAAAACTATTTGTTTATATTTACAATATTTGGTTTTCATGTTTGCGTTGGTAGTAATGGAATATGATGTAGGTGGTAATGAAATGGGTGAAGGCAACTACGTACAATAGCCTCCAATCTCGAAGCAACAAGTGTTTGCTCAAACGTTTCTCTGCAGTAACGTCGATACTCGAACGAATAAGAAAACGTTGCATTGCGGAATGATTTATGTGCTTTGAAATTCTTGAAATTTGTTTAATGATCTCAAAACGACTAACGACAATCCATCGGTTTCAATGAAACGCTCATTAAGCGACGACAATAAAAAGTGCTCGTTTAGAAATAAATAAGCAATCAATTTACAAATAATTTATGAGCGAAGATTAAATTTAAATGTTTCAACGACTTCGATTGTACTTTTAGTTTTTAAATGAACGCTCTAAATAAATGAATGAATAAACTCTGTTATAAAAAGCTCCTAGTGCATTTTTCTAGAAATTTGCCTAGTTAATTTGATCGATTTAGCTGAATGCTTCGGTAATTGATAAATAATTGCAGGTATGCAAAATACGCTTGAATAACAGTGAATGAACGATGATGAGCATGTTGTCGCGAAGACAAAATGTCGCGACATGCGTTGTCGCGTGAAACCAGCAAAACTGGTGTTTCTTCTTTCTTCGTTTCTTTACGTTTGCTCGCTGCGACCTGTGCGGGCAAGGTTACCGGACAACGATTCTAAACACGCACTTAGAAAAATAATTACGTATCCCGAACCAAATTTTTCCGGCTATTTAATTTGTAATCTTTGAGTTAAATTGAAATTATGTTTGATTAGTTGAAAAAAAAATATCGTTTAATCTATCTTCAAATCAACCAAATTATCTAGTATGAAGTGTATTTGACTGAACAATCATACCTTAGATTTGAATTATGTTCAAAAATGTTTTTGAGAATATTAATCTATTTGTCCTCTCTTGAAATAAAATGTGTTGGCATTGCAAGAATTACGCGAGTAATACCAACACATTTTTTTTTTCGTTGTTAAAAACGTTGTTCTCAATTCGGAAAGAATGAGTTTTAAGTTGGTAGCTCTTCAAGCGACTATTCAACCTGAAGGGCTACCAACTTAAAACACATTTTTTCCAGTTTAAGTAATATACTAATAAATATCATAGAAGTAAGATTTTCGAGTTAATTGATTCGTTATGTGAAATATGATTCTTAGATTAGATGTATGAATTGTCTAATTTTTGGGTCAGATAAACCTTTCAGAAATTGAAAAAAAATTAATCTTTGTAGTAAATAGCCTTCTTACATTTTACTTTAAACTAACACATTTTTAAGATCGCAATTTAACAACAAAAATCAGGATGAATTATAAGTTATCAATTTTTGCGCGTAACTCGACATTAAAAATTGCCGGAATATTAGACCGATTAAATATCATTTGCTTCATCAGGTAATTCTCGTAAAAATTCTTTTATTATAACTGACAGTTTATTGGCGGAATAAATTTCGTGCCTCAGTTACTTGCCATTTATTTGCAATTCGACTTGAATTGCAAATTTTTCAATGTGCAATATAACACTGCACTGTGGCAATTGAGTCCATATTGGTTCGAAATAATGATTTCAAGGTTGTATAATATTCGCGTACCGTAGCTGGGGTTCGTTGCACTTGCAAGAGTCCGGCCGAAACTCGAGGCCAAAGACCATTCTCAGTTAAGTCGAGTCCGATTGGCGCCAAATCTTATAAAAAGTCGGCCATTACTTGAAGTACCTTTAAAACTCATTCGTTCGCCTCATTGAAACGCGTTTTTAGTGTTACAGATTGCCGTTCGAAAAATCATCAGAAACACTTTAAAGACACTTTTTGGTGGTTAGTTGAAAGTATAATAAACGTAACAGTTTATACTAGAATTTTGCTTTTAAAATGCTCAGATAAATTCGATTCGATGTTTTACAAAAAGAAAAAAAAGTTGAAAAATATTCATAAATGAAATAAAAATCACTATCTTAGTCAGAAAAACACGGGTATACTTTCAATGATAAACAAAATATTTGTATTTATATATATTTATATATCTAATTTAGAAAAAATATATTTTACAATAAACTAAATAAAATAAATATTTAAATAAAGTTTAAATATATAAATAAAAATTTAGTATATTAGCTAATACTATCATGAAATAATATCATATTTACAGTTACAACCTAAAATGTAAGCAAATTTTAATAAAATAAGTCAATAATTTTCTTCTTAAAAAACCTATACCGGCACTGAGGGGATATAAAAGTTATTGTACCAAATTTTTGTTCTTCGTGAAGAAGTCGATTTCAATCTTGCACAAAAATATAATTTCAATAATAAATAAATTTTCTCTATCCTCTAAATATAGAAATTTTCTAATAAATTATATTCTCACTTTCGCGTGAATGTAATTCAACCCAAGTGGCGCCAGCTAGGTGTCTTTGACGACATTTTTCAACTCACGTATTGGTGTTTTATAAACGGCTTCACCGTACCAGTTTTTGAGAAATTCGATGTCAACATAATTTCTACAAATTTTTATACTATACACTGTAAACAGAAATATTTTATTTGAAAACACTTTTTGGGTCTAAAACACCGAAAGTTTCTTAATTTATCACCATTTCAGACAATTTAGTTATCTCAAATACCAAAAAGGTTTCAAAATGAAACTTTTTTTACAGTGCATTGCGACATATAGATATCAGGATTTAAAAACCAGTAAAAAACGATAATAGAAATTATTGTGCAAAAACTCACCGTAAATTCAGCAACAGACCACACAGACTTTGATTTAGATTGGATAGAGAAATGATGAACAAAAAGTTCGGATCCTCATTTAGTACTAAACTTGTGGTCAATTGTAAGCTTCATCGTAATCTGCGTGAAAAAAAATCTCGTTAATTTTTCTTTTATTCAGAGAATATTGTTTCGTCGACGTAACTAAAATTTATTTGATTTGACAAATACTTGGGAAGAAACATTAATTTGTTGAATTGACAAAATGTAATTCTATCCTGATATTTTGCTCTGATGAAATTATTATCACATTGAGAAAATCATTTTGTACTATAGATGTTGAATTTATTTTATACTGTAATCAATCGAATACAGTAGTGATTTGAAAATTCAAATTGTAATTTACTGTATACTTTGAGATCAATGCCATCTATACTACAAAGTACGCCATCTACAACTCAGGTGGGCCATACCTATCGCGTCAAATTTGTTATATTATTATTATATTATATGTTATTATATTATTATATTATATATTGTTATATTATTATATTACATTTGTTATATTAGGTTATAAATTACAATAAGATCCATATTTTTCACTGAATGCAAAGGATTGTTGAAAATATTATAAACAACCTCGGTTACGAATTGATTTTGTTAGGTCAACAATATACATACTGTTTTTCACAATATGATTTTCTCAGTACATCAGATACAAAAGCACTGGTACACTGCAAAAACGAGTCTTTTATTTCGAAACATTCTGATCATTAAAACAATAAAAATATGTTAATTTTGTCAAAATGAGATATTTTGGTGCCTTTAAAATCAAAAAGTCTTAAAATTAGACACTTGTTGTGCAGTGATACTTTTATTCACGTGCACAAAAATGCCATACTTCTCACTAGGGAAAAATGCATAGCAAGAAGCCATTTTTCATGTCCTTGTGATTAAAAAATATATTTTGATACACAAATACTGGTGCAAAATAAGATTTCATATACTATTAAAAAAAAAGATTAATTTCTTTAATAAATTTATTCATTCAAATTCAATATTTAATATTACATATACATTTTTATCATTAAAATATACATTTTTCTCATGGAAAAATTGGTGTTACAAAATTAATAGCGATCATAGCAATTTATTTCGTAATAAATTTCACTGTGATCACCGTCAATTTAATTACTTTTTTATTCGATGTTTGTATAAAAACAATTATGATGATAATGACGATGATAATAATGATTATATGATTTTATGTATTAATATAAATAACCAGTAGAAATAATTACATTCGTTAATTCAGACATATCCATGAAAGATCTCTAAATATAAAAGATATAATGAACTCGTCATGTATTCATTTAAAACAAGTCTTCATTTTAACCCTTACAATCTTGTTTCAATGATATTTTTAAATACTTGATTTTTACATAAAATTATGAATAATGGTAATATGCGGTTTGGATCTTAAAGTTATTTCCAATGAACATCTCTTTATGCAGCTTCTCTCTTGAAATCTAAAATAAAATCAAAACACACCACCGCACGACATACCATCGTGACAAACCTGCTGTCGACAAGTTATATAGACATCTTTTTTCTAATAGCTATGACTTCGCGAGCATAACACATGCGACGTTTCCGGAATGTCTTGAGGCTTTACATATTTTTTGTGCGCAAGAAAAAAGGACGAATATTAAATCTTCATAACGTATACCAAATGTAAACATTTTACCTGAAACAACGCAAATACAACTTTGTTCTATTTTCAAAAATGTTTCAAAAAACACTTATGATTAATTTTTTCTTCATTTTACATACTTCGATAACACATTTTCAAACTGATTAATAATGATAACAATCAATAATAATACATCCAAACTTAGAAACATCTCAGATCCTTTGATTGCAAATTACTTTAAAACCTTTTTTAATAAACCTACAAATTCTAACAAAATAACTACAACATTTTCCATACAATCCGAAACACGCAATATGTAAACTCGCAGTTACGTAATTGCAAACAATATCTAACTGCAGCCGTAACGAACACTGAAAACTACGGACATAAGTTAGGAAGAATATGAATACTTATGGAATTGCAAACGAAGTTGATAATAACAATGGCATACACAAATAATAGTTGCCGCGGATAATAGTTTAATAACCACCGGCGGTTTAAATGCGACAATTTAAATTCTTGAAATGACACCGCGGCCTAATTATCGTATCAAGCTGACATGAGAAAGTTCGGTTATCGACTTTTCGCCAACATTTGCACGCGCGGCGCTCTAATGATTGTAAATTGCTTTAAAATATATGTTTCAATTATTACATTTTACGTTGTGTGAATAAAACATGTATCAATTACTTAACACGGTGGTTAATGCGACTTCGCCTACAGTATTGCTTTGGACAGCAATGCGAAATATTGAATTCTGTTCAAACCGTTCAAATTGTGCTCGGGTTCAACAATATTTACGCAGTTTTCGCCAGTGAAATCGAATTCGAATTTCCTATTATTTATAAATACTTAAGTGTGTGTAAATATTCAGTTTTAGTTATGGTACCATTGTTTATTTAATTATTTCTTCGTCAATAAAATAAAATTCGAATTTTCTTTCGGAGTCTATTGGTATTTGTGGATATTCAATTATAATTATGGTTCTTACGTATGAATCAGCTTGAAAACAACGATTGAATCGTTTTCTTCTTTCCGACTGTCTTTATTCAAATTTTTAAGAATATATTATTTATTTAAATTATTTGAAATTTGTACGTAGTTCCATTGCTGAAGTTTAGGTAACTTTTTTTTCAAAACTTTTATGACAAGTTTAGTAGACCTCTTATGATATTGATAAATATTATTGAATTATTAATTCATAATGGACTATAATGATAATAACGTGTTAAAAAGATAGATACTCGCAATTGAAATTTCAGTTCTAGTACTCGAATTCTTTGAAATTCTTTCGCTAAGAGATTTATTGTCGATACAATTTTTATTCCGAGTATTTTTAATGGTCAATTTTTTAATTGATTAATTAATATTTCAAAATTTTTCTGATTTAAACAAGCACGAAAATATTTATTTGATTCACATTCACTTATATTTAAATATATTTACTATTTATTTTTATGACTAAATGATGAATGATATGGATCGTAACATTTTATATATATTTATTGGTAAAGGAACATATGTTATGTAAAATTTAATACAATTCGTGTATTCATATATTATCGATAATTCATTCATTATATACATCGAAATATTAAGTTATTTCCTTAGTTGAGTACGATCTTTTTTCTTTAAATCCCTCTTTCTCTGTTAATAAAGTTGATGAAACCCTGAAGTTAGTTGAGAGTAACGCTTTTATTATCCAATGAGATTGCTCCGTGGAGATAGGTCTTTGAAAAAGGCGCGAAGTTCAAGATTATTGAATTGTTAATTGTAGGTAATGCGTAAAGATATAAACAAAGAATAATAAGTTCTAAATTTATCAATTTTAATTTCACCAAAAAGTATTGTAAATAACAGAATTTCAGAGAAAAAGGCGCGCGCATATTCCAGTAAAATAAAATACGGTTGGTATCGCAAACCGTGAGTGCTACCAACATATTACATTTTCGAGTTAAAAAGAAGAACAATTACTTTATTTTCAATACACTTATGTACGTTTCTCTTCTTTTTTCGGTAATTGATTTTAATTTAATAATTCATTTACGATTTTCAATTATCAGTTATTTTAAATATTTCAGATCGCACGAATACATCAAATAATGAAAACTGATTGGACTGAAATACGCAGTGAGGGAGAATGGACAAGATTAAGTAATATTACAAATTCCGCAAGTAAAACCGTGATGGCAAATATATGTAAAGTATACGTTCCAAAAATAATAGACATAATTGACATAATTTTCATAACATTTCAAAAACAAAGTCTCTTTTAAAAATTACTTCAATTAATGTACATGAAGTTGGCCACGAGACAAAGTGCTGCGAGTTTTAAAGTTTGAAAATTTCGGAGTAACAAATTTTAAAAACATTAACATAGGCGTGATTAAGTCAAAAAAAAGAAGAAATTTGCTGTTTTTAAATAAAAAAAAATAAATAAATAAATATTGTTTTGATGCTTGCACCCTAAAAATGTCATATATATCTTTAATTAAAACGTTGTTTAGTAGTTTTGAACGACTACACTACTTTTTCTAAGTAGTTTCTAACACGTTTTACAAAAGCGTAAAATCACCATTATAGGGTAAAAGCACCAATGAATGACCGCTTAAGATCAAGTACCAGTGAATGACCACTCGTTTAAATAGTATTTCCTCTCTTTGTCACTCTCATGGCGTGGTCATTCACTGGTACGCGGTCATCTACTGGAACATCCACCTTATATTAATATAATCACTATTATTATACACTGAAATATCATACGTCACAAACCTGATTTTTTATTTCAGACTTTTTCATCACTATGGGAATAATGCTCGCGATTGCACCAATGGTACCAAAAGTACTGGACGTCATGCTACTTTTAAACGATTCGCGTTCAGATTTTCACATGTTTGACGTCGAATTTCTGTATCCTAGAAAATACGTGTTTATGAGAAATTATCTTTACTGTATGCCCGACTTAATAGCGGGACTTTTTTACTTTCTTATACACACCGATGACACGATTGTTATTGTACACCACATTTACATCAACTTTGAAATTATTACGTAATAATTTGATAATTTCGTAAAACCTTAAAATAATATTTTTACATTTTTTTTTCAATTTGATATATAATGGATGTACAGGTAAATGACCAGTGCATGAGAGTGACAAAGAAAGACGACACAATATGAACAAGTGGTCATTCACTGGTACAAAAATTTAATCGATTTTTTAACACTTTTATTTTAAACAATTTAATGATGAATTTGTAACTATGAATTTAAAAATATGTTCTTTTTTCAGGTACCGTATTTTAAGCATCAGAGTAACGCATAATGAACAATTAAATAATTACGATGCAATTTTTATATATGATATAAATTTATGTATTAAAAGACATCTCGCGATATCAGAGTTAGTATCAGATCAACATGTCTTGTATGTATGGCAGTATACACTGGGAAAAATAAAATAGTGAATCAGTATTGTTTCAAGACTGGAAACCTCTTTGAAGGACACACTAAAAACCAATCATATAAATTAGTGAAACAGACAAAGTCAAACAATCTCTCGGTTTAC